>CAUYSK010025893.1:0-25551 GCA_963575035.1 Avahi laniger
GTCTCACTGTGTTGCCCGGGCTAGAGTGCCGTGGCGTCATCTTAGCTCACAGCAACCTCAAACTCCTGGGCTCCAGCAATCCTCCTGCCTCAGCCTCCCGAGTAGCTGGGACTACAGGCATGCGCCACCATGCCCGGCTAACTTTTTTCTATCTATTTTTAGTTGTCCAATTAATTTCTTTCTATTTTTAGTAGAGACGGGGTCTCACTCTTGCTCAGGCTGGTTTCGAACTCCTGAGCTCAAACAATCCACCCGCCTCGGCCTCCCAGAGAGCTAGGATTACAGGCATGGGCCACCACGCCCGGCCTACCAGCTGGAGTTTGACCAAAGCCTAGCTGACCTGAGGAAAGGGAAATATCAACATCAGCCTTCTCTAGCCTTTCATATGGACAAAGGAAAGTACCCAACTCCGGCCCACACTAGCCATCCTGTCCCACCTAACCTGGGAGGGCTGGAGACTGAGAAGCACCCATGAAGTTCACAGAGGTGCAGGCTACTAAAACGCTGAGATCATAACTATAGAATGTTTTCCCCTGCCTCCACACCTTGCCTGCATTATTTACACCCGTTCTTTTTACCCAGTATATTATGTCTGGCTATCAGTAAAAATTATAAGACATACTAAAAGACAAAAAAGCTTTTGGTGGGAGAGCAAAGCATCAAATCCAGAGAGAGAGCAAACATCAAATCCAGACAGATATGGCAGAAATGTTCAAATTAACAGACCCGGAATTTAAAATAACTATGATTAATATGCTAAGGGGACTAATGAATAAAGTAGACCGTATGCAAGAACACATGGGCAATGCAAGCAGAGAGACAGAAAGTCACAAAACACATAAAACAAAATGTAAAATGGCAGAAGTAAATCAAACTATATCAATAGTAACATTAAAAGTAAATAAATTGGATTAAGCGCAATCTAATTGGAAGACAGTAATTGTTAGACCAACTAAAAATCAAAATACAACTATATTCTGTGTACAAGAAATATGCTTTAAGTTCAGTGATAAATAGACAAATAAAAGGATGGAAAAATATATGCCATGCAAGCAGTAACCACAGCTGGAGTGGCTATAATAGTATCAGACAAAGTGGATATTAAAGTTAGAAAAAAGTGTTACCTCAAATAATAGGAATTATTCTAGAAATAAATTGGACTTCATCAATATTAAAACTTTTGTGCTTTAAAGAATACTATTTAAAAAGTGAAAAGCAATCCACAGAATGAGAAATAAAAGAGAGTACATCGCTTATTTCATAGTCAATAAAATAATTAAAAGGATACTGCAATCAACTCTGTGCCTACAAACATGATAACTTAGATGCAATGGACCATTCACTTGGATAGCATGAACTATCAAAACTCAAAAAAGGAGAAACAGATCATCTCAATAGCTCTAAATCCATTTTATATTAAAGAAATTAACTGAAATTAAATATCTTCTAAAAAGAAAGTACCAGGCCCAGTGTTTCCCAGATGAAATCTATCAAATATTTCAGAAAAAATTAATACCAATTCACTACAATCTCTTCTAGAATATAGACTCATTTATGTGTACATGAATATCATCATATCAAAACCAGATAAAGACATTTGAGTAAAAAAACTACAAAAGCAATTTCTCTCATAAACATTGATATAAAAATTCACAACAAAATAGTAGCAAGTTGAATCAAACAATGTATATGTACACGTATACATGTAAAAAAGAATGTATTACACACGATGACCAAGTAGGATTTATTCTCGATAGGCAAGGCTGGTTCAACTTTTAAACATCAATTAATGTAATTCTTCACATCAACAAGCTAAAAAACAAAAATCATGTAATTTTACCAATAGATTCAGAAAAAGTATTTCCAAAGATCCAGTGACCATTCATGATAAATTCTCTCAGCAAAGTAAAAATAGGGGCCACTTCCTCAACTTGAAAAAGGACATCTACAAAGAGCTTACAGGTAACAGCATACTTAACGGCATTAGTTTTTACTTTAATACTGGAAACAAGGCAAAAAACTCCTCTTTCATCATTCCTATTCAAAGTTGTACTAGAGTCTTTGATAGGGCAATGTGAGAAGATAATAAAGTAGAAACTATGCATCTTGGAAAGGAAGAAATACACATCTTTATTCTTAGATTACATAATTGTCTATATAAAAATCAACAACAACAAACAACTAACAAAAATTTCTGAAACTAATAACAAGTACAGCAAAGTCACAAGATAAAAAGATTATAATACAAATTCAATTTGTTTTATATTTCAATGATAAACAATTAGAATTTGAAATATTCAAAAATGCCATTCACAACAATGCAATAATAAAACAGGTATAAATATAAAAAAAATATAGGATCTATAGGTGGCAAATTATAAAACCTTAATCACTCAAAGAAAGAAAAGAAGATCCAAAAATATGGAGAGCTATTATACATTTATGGATCAGAATATTCAATATTATTAAGCTTTTAGTTCTTCCCAAATTGATCTATAGATTCAATGCAATCTCAATCAAAATTCCAGAAATCATTTTGTAGATATTGATGAAATGATTCTGAAGTTATAATAAAAGTCAAAAAACCTGGAGTAGCCAAGTCATTATTGAAGAAGAACCAAGTTGCAAGACTCATACTATTCATTTATAAAACTGACTATAAGGCTACATAATGAAGGCAGGCAGCATGGAGTGGTGTACACAGAGACACAGACATCAACAGAAAGGAATGGAGAAGCCTGAAGTAGATCAACACAGATATAGTCCCTGATCTTTGATAGATAAGCAAAAATAATTCAGTAGAAAGCCTTTTCAACAAATAGTGCTGAACAATTGGATATCCAATTGCAAGAAAAGAAACAGAAAGAAAAAGAAAAAAAATGAACCAAGACACAGACCTTACAACTTAAAACTTTCACAAAATTTAACTAAAAATAGATAGGAAGGCTATTTGCAAAGTGTAAAACTAAAAAATTTAGAGGAAAAAGGAGAAAAATCTATGTAAACTTAAATTTGGTGATGAGTTTCTTAATGCAACACCAAAATTACAACTCACAAAAGAAAAAAATAGTAGTTTACACACTATTAAAATTAAAAACATGGTCAGGAAGAGTCATTGTTAAGAGAAGGAAATGATAAGCCACAGATTAGGAAAAACATTTGCAAAATACATGTCTGAAAAAAGACTGTATTCAAAATATACAGATAACTCTTAGAATTTAACAGTAAGAAAGCAAACAATCAACTTTTAAAATTGCCAAATATGTTAAAATATGCCTCAACAAAGAAGATAGGCAGACATGTTACATTTGTCAAAACCAATAGAAGATTATACCAAAAACAGTAAACCTTAATGTATGTCATTTTTGTAAAAAATCATTGAGGAGGTCAGAGGATTTTGCAATGGAATGTAGAACATTGCAAAAGTCCCTAACAAAATACCACTAATATGTAAAACAAACTCACTAAAGGAAAACATGATAATATAAGTAATTTCTGAAATGAGTACAGTCTGTAAGTCTAAACACAAAGGAAATGGTGCAAAAATACTGTGCCCTAGTTGGTAAAGTTGTTTACCACGGAGGTAAGCATTACTAATTCTGATATTATACACATGATGCTGAAATTGAACAATTAAACAACACAATGGTAGATGGCAGGAGCTGGGCTTCTCACTGTTGGAGTGGAAGGTTACAAATAAACAAGGTGATGAAGCTAGAATAATCCATTTTGTGACAGATTATAGTTGGAGACATCAGTATAAACTTATATTTAGCTTAATATATACACAATGTATAGATACATATAGATATATAAATATTACTGTATGTAACCATTGTGTGTGTATATATATATACACTTATAAAATCTATGTATAAATATCCATAAATATATAACCCGCACATGGTTTGTTACGCATGCATATATTTCCTTGTATTGTTGGCTGAAAGGAACTAGAAAAAAATGACATGCAGTATCAAGGAGTACACCTAGTACCATGAGCTTGATTTCTAATACTGTTCTCTAGTAAAGAGAAGGAGGTTTCTTAGAAAAATGGCTGATACTAGGACTGGGACAGTGTCCTAGTTGTGCACTGCTGTAACAGAATACCTGAGACTGGGAAATTTGCAAAGAATAAAAATTTATTCTCTCAGGGTTCTGGAAGTTGGGAAGTTCAAGATCGAGGTAGCAGCATCTGGTACAGGCCTTCTAGCTGTGTCCTCATGACAGAAGAGTGGAAGAAAGAGAGAGGATGCCCACTGCCGCAAGACTTTTTTATCACACTAATCCCTTCATGAGAGTGGAGCCCTCATGACCTAAATATCTCCCATTCGGCCCCATGTTCCAATACTGTCGCATTAGGGACTAAGTTTCCAACACTTGAATTATGGAGGAGACAAAAACATTCACCATATCTGGCAGGAAATACGCAAGATGAGCCTGTAGCATCTTGAAGTGCCAGAAAGTAAAGAAATACTCAACAAACCAGGCAAGCATGCGCGTGTGTGTGCACACTTACCCCACACACAGAGATGCGAGTGCTTGTCACAGGGACATGGAGATCGCTGAAAGAGCTCAGTGGCCAAGCTGAAACAATTTGAGTAATAAAATATTGTTGAATTATAGCCCATAGTATAAAATAAATATTACAGGTCCATGTTGATATAAATAAATGATAGAATAAAAAGTAAATAAATAGGGGAGAAGAGACAAATCTCCCCTGCAGAAAAATTTGAGAAAACTTACGTAGATACCTCACTTTCAAGAAGAAGGCTCATGACTCCCACTCCTTAATTGTGGAATGCACACAGTGACTTCCTTCCAAAGAGAACAGTATGGAAAGTGGAGGAGAGAGTAACTAAAAGGTGGAGAAACCTAAACAACACTCCTTCAGCAATGTCATCAAGGTCAACATCAACTTGATAAGCCATGTAGATAAACTCCCCGTGTGGTGTCATGGACACGGTGGTTTACCTCTCTGTCTCCCTTCCATAACCACAGGACAAGTCTAATCAGGCACACTCTAATTGGACAGCCTTCCCAAAAATACCTGATCTTACCATAACCACTCAAACTGTCAAAGTCATCAAAAACAAACAAAGTCTGAGGAACTAAGAAACTGTCATAGCCTAAGGGGTCTAAGGAGCCAAAATTACCAAATATGATTTGATATTATTAATGAGATTTTGGAGCAGAAATTGGACATGAGGTCAAAACTAAAAAAACGGAATATATTATGGACTTCAGTTAATACCAATTTACGAGTATAGGTTCATTAGCTGTAATAAATAAGCCATATTAATGTCAAATAACTGGGAAAACTAGCTGTAAAGCATACGTATACTCTCCGTACTATCTTTGCAATATTTGTACTATCTTCACAAAATCTCCTAAAATGAAATCTTTATTAGAAAGAGAAAGGGAAGAAGAAAGGAAAAACTGAAGGAAGGAAGGCAATCTTACCACAGCAAAAGATTTACATCTTAGACTGGAAATTTTATTCTAAAGGGATTTGAATGTTTTTAGCAGGTCACAGTGGAAGCTTACTAGTGAGTGGTTTGTGGAATAAATCTTATTCCATCTTTTAATTATTAATAGAATTTACCCATCTCCAGTCTTTCAGAACCTCTTTGTCTTTACATGAATGTGAAAGATCAATGACAGTTATCTAATTTAGACATTCTCTCGAGACCCTGGGTGTACTTTAGATTAGTCAGAAGGTTTGGACTCACGTAAAGCAAATATGTGTATTCTTACAATCTTTTTCTCCATCATAGGTTTATTTACTTTATTTTCAGTAATGTTCACTCTACCCTTTAAGTCCAAAGTTGACTCTGCTTGACAGAGAAAAAAGGAGCAAAATAGGAGTCAGCGAGTTTTGTTGCACCACTATAGTCTCTTTTAATGTCTTGGTTGGTTGTTCCTTTCTCAAAACATACATAGCAGTAATTTCTCTGCAGGTGCACGTCTGTATATGTATGCCCTTGTGCGTAAACTTTTTTTTTTACTGAAGCATTAAATTACCGTGGTACTTTAGTCCATTTGTGTTGCTATAAAGAAATAATTGAGATTCGGTAATTTATTTAAAGAAAAGGTTTGTTTGTCTCATAATTCTGCTGGCTGGAAGACTGGGCATCTAGTGAAAGTCTCAGGTTATTTCTTCCTATGGCAAAAGGCACAGGGGAGCCCACATGTGCAAAGATCACGTGTTAAGAGAAGAAACAAGAAGGAAGGTGCCAGACTCTTTTAAAAAACAGCTTTCATGGGAGCTAATAGAGTGATAGTTCACTCACCTTCCTCCCAGGGAGGAAGTTAATCTATTCACAAAAGCTCTACCTTCATGACCCAAACACCTCCCATTAGTCCCCACCTCCAACACTGGGGATCAGATTTCAACATAAGGTTTGGAGGGGTCAAATATCCAATCTATAGCACTTGGACACAGATGATCTGGCATTTTTTTAATGTACATGTTGCTCACCTGTACTTAACATTGCACATACAATATTCTGTTATGACCTGTTAAGAATTTGATCTTAGAGAAACCCCACTACTTTATCTTCATTATCATCATTGTTATTATTGTTTCTCATTATAATACTATGAGGTAGTTTCTACAGTGAAGTCATATTACATCTCACCTAGGGAGTTGTTTCTACTGTCAGATCACAGAGTTAAAATCAGGTACATTCCACCAATAATGCAGAGTGTATATGGTTTTGTATTCACTAGACCTTGAAGTGTCTGACAAGCCAGTTTTTTCTGCCAGCATTACAAAGGATTGATATTACTGCAGACAAAGCCATTGGCTTGTGGGGAGGAAACAATTTTTTATTAAAAAAAAATCTTTAGTGACCCGTGTACTTTATAAAGTTGAAGACTTTAAATTAAATGAAATATCTGATATTTTTATTCCCAATTTGAAGATGATAAAACTGAGATTTTGAGAGGTTGTGGAACCTCAACCAGCTAAACAAGCTTATATAATCATACATGTATGTGTGTGTGTATCTATGTGAGTGTATATAGTATATGTTATTGGACTTTTATATATATAACCTATATGTTATATATATATATATATATATATGTATATCAGAACCTCGAAAGACTGAATAAACTTAATTTTATACTAAGATTTTTTTCACCAAAATCAACTTATATAATACTAACTTGTTATAACATGTCTTAACAGGATCTAGCTTTAGGCACTAAGAAGGATAAGGCAGCAATTTGACAAAAGCCCCCATCAGAGCAACGTGAATTCTACTAAAATTGAAGGAAGAGCAAACACCAAATTCATGGTGAAGCCTGGGTGGAAGAACAGTGAAATCATTGATGTTTATAGAAAGATTATGGAGACAATTCCTCAAAGAAATCAGAAGTTTATAAATGGATAACTTGTTTTAAGAAGGAATAAGATGATGTTGATGATGAAGCCTGTAGCAATAGATCATCTACATCAATTTTCAAGGAAAAAAATTAATCTTGTTTGTGCCCTAATTGAAGAGGGCCTACAATTAACAGCAGAAACAATATCCAACACCATAGATATTTCGACTGATTTAACTTAAACAATTCTGACTGAAAAATTAAATTTGAGTAAACTTTCCCCTCGGGTGCCAAAATCCTTATGTGCAGATCAGCCACAGACAAAAGTAGAGCTTTCGACAGAAATTTTAAACAAATAAAATCAAGATCCACAAGCATTTTTTTCAAGGAATTGTTACAGGAGGTGAAATATGGCTTCACCAGTACAATCCTGAAGACAAAGCATAATCAAAACAACAGCTGCCATGACGTGGATGTGGTCCAGTCAGAGCCAAGGTGGACCAGTCAAGAGCAAAGGTCATGGAATAGTTTTCTGGGATGCTCAAGACATTTTGCTGTTGACTTTCTGGAGAACCAAAGATGATAACATTTACTTATTGTGAGAGTGTTCTGAAGAAGTTAGCCAAAGATTTATCAGAAAAATGCCCCAGAAAACTTCACCAGAGAATCCTCCATCACAACAATGCTGCTATTCATTCCTTTCATCAAACAAGGGCAATTTTGTGAGACTTTTGATGGAAAACCATTAGGAATCCAACTTACAGTCTTGATTTGGCTCCTAATGACTTCTTTTATTTCCTAATCTTCAAAATTTTATAAGGGGCACCCATTTTTCCAGTTAATAATATAAAAAGAAAACTACATTTGACATGGTTAAATTCCCAGGACCCTCAGTTATTTAGGGATAGGTTAAATGGTTGGTATCATTACTTACAAAAGTGTCTTGAAATTGATGGACCTTATGTTGAGAAAAAGGGTTTATATTTTTTATTTTTATCTTTTAATTCAATTTTTTACAAACGTTTTAAGGTTCCTATGTATGTGCGTGTATAAATATAATTCAGGCTATCTGACTATACCCTACCACTCTGAAGTAACAATCAACAAAATATTAAAAATGGTCTAGTGAAAAACTGTAAAACTCTGATGAAAGAATATGGAAGAAACACACACAGAAAATGGAAAGATATTTCATGCTCATGGATTAGTAGAATTAATATTGTTAAATTGATGATATTACCCAAAGCAATTTATGAACTCAATGCAATCCCTGTGAAAATACCAATGGCATTCTTCCCATAAATAGAAAAAAAAAAAAATCCTGAAATTTACATGGAACAACAAAAGGCCTCAGAAAGACAAAGCAATCCTGAACAAAAAGAACAAAGCTGGACACATCACACTAACCTGATTTTAAAATTTACTACAATGCTATTGTAACCAAAACAGCATGGAAGTATCATAAAAACAGAAACATAGACCAATGGAATATAATAGAGAACCCAGATATAAATCCATGCATTTTCAACAACTCATTTTTGACAAAGGTGCCAAGAACACATAATGGGGAAAAGACAGTCTTTTTAATAAATGGTGCTGGAAACACTGGGTAACTATACGTGGAAGAATGAAACTAGCCCCCTATCTCTTACCATAAACAAAATCAGATAAAAGTGGATTAAAGACCTGAATCTAAGACCTGAAACTATGAAATTTCTAGGAAAAAACATTGAAGAAATGCTCTGGGATATTGGTCTGGACAAATATTTTTTTGTGTAAGACCTCACAAGCACAGACAACCAAAGCAAATATAGACAAATGGGATCACATCAAGCTAAAAAGCTTCTGCACAGCAAAGGAAACAATCAACAAAGGGAAGAGACAACCCACAGAATGGGAGAAAATATTTGCAAACTAGCCATCAGACAAAGGAATAGAAACCAGACTATATGAGGAGCTCAAACAACTCAATAGCAAAAGAACACATAATCCAATTTAAAAATGGGCAAAAGATCTGAATAGACATTTCTCAGAAGAAGAAATACAAATGGCCAACATGTATATGAGAAAATGCTCAGCATCACTAATCAGAGAAATGGAAATCAAAACCACAATGTATCATCACGCTCCAGTCTAAAGAGCTTACATCAAAAAGACAGACAAAAAGAGATACTGGCAAGGATGCAGAGGAAGGGGAACCCTCATATAATACACTGTCGTTGGGAATGTAAATTAGTCCATCTATGGAGAACACCATGGAGTTTCCTCAAAAAACTAAAAATAGAATGATCCAACAATTCTACTGCTGGGTATATATTCAAAAGAGAGAAACTCAATATATTGAAGAGCTACCTGCATTCCCATGTTTATGGCAGCACTATTCACAATAGTCAAAATATGGAATCAACCTAAGTGCCCATAAACAGACTAATGGATAAAGAAAATGGGCTGTATATACACAATGGAATATTATTCAGTGATAAAAAGTAATGAAATCCTATCATTTGCAACAATATAGATGGAACTGGAGCCACTATGTTAAGTGAAATAAGCCAAGCACAGAGAGACAAATATTGCACGCTCTCACTCATATGTAGCAGCTGAAAAAACCGTGGATCCCACGAAGACAGAGAGTGGATTAGCAGAGGCTGGGAACAGAAGGAGAGAGGGGGATGAAGGATAAAAAAAGGACATAAATGTATTTATCACTGTGAAGTGCACACTCAAAAGTGGCAAAGATGATAAATTGACCCAGGCTTGCCGCCCAGAGTGTGTCACGCTGGCGCCTCCCTGGCAGGCCCGGTGGGGAAAGCTGAGAGGCCTGCGGGGAAGGCGCTGAGCTGCTCATGGGCTCCCAGTGAGGAGAGGAGAAGAGACGTGCTCTGAAGCCATGTTCCAGGGGCCAGGGCCAGGGCCGGGGCCCGGGGACAATAATTCTGACAGGCAAAGTTTAAGGAAAGTCTCACATCACTAAACATGGAGGAGAAGGTAAAGGGACACAGGCCCGTTATGAAGGAGTTGGACTAGAGATGGAGGCTGCTGATAAGGAAGAAACTGCAGGGGTCAAGCAACGCAGGTCCAGGGGCAATTTCACAACTCCACAGCAAAGATCAAAGGTGCTTTTTTATCCCGTAGGGTCTGCGGTTCTAAGTGCTAGTGGATCTCTTAAAAGGGGATTTCTGAATGTGGCAATCAATATCTAACAACCTCAGTACTTGAGTCCAGATAAGCAGAACTCAAGCATGAGTCTCTCGCAGCAGCTAGTATTTTACAATCAGATCCGCCAGGAGCCCCCAGGGTGACCCACAGTGACCTGTGAGCTGAAAGGCTCACACCATGACTCAGATGGCATTTTAAGAGTCTCCTCCAGGGAACAGCAAGGTTTTTACTCTCTGAATATCAGCCTGGAATTAATATTTTTAAGCTATAGCTATGGGGGTATCAGACCCTTAACAAGTCACTATCACAGAGTTTTATATCAGAGTCCAACACCCTTGTATAAAAACTTCTCATAATACTAGCTGTATGAGCTAACCTTTCCTACCTTCCTGAGCCCCAATTTTCTTATTTTATTTTTAAAATGGGGATAATAACACCTATACCTCAGAGTTGTTATAAGGATTAAATAAAATGGGTGTGATAAGAGGCAGAATGTCAGTGAACAACTAAATGCTCAATGAATGGTAACCCATTGGTAAGTAGTTTTAGTATAACTCTTAATATTTATAGATTATTAGAGTTAATCCTAGCATCACTTTTTTGTTGATCACCTTTGTCTGCTGTCTTCTATGTATTTAGGAAGCATTTCTTGGAACAGTCATCTATTTTTCTCTGGAAAAAGTATGAAAGCACAAAAGTTCAAGGTTACCATGTTATAGCAGGATCCATTTCATTATACTAGAGATCCTCAGATTTCTCTCTCTCTCTCTCTCTCTCTCTCTCTCTCTCTCCCTCTCCCCCTGTCCCTGTCCCCCCTAACTCCCCACATGTACCCTGTGCCTCCCCTTTCAATGGTGAGAAAACTGGAGCTGGGCAGAGCAGTCAGGGCACTGAAGTGAAGAAGGCTATATTTAGACCAGAAAACAAAACATCTTCCAAAAAGCTGACTGTTTGCTAAATAGGAAAACTCTTTGAATCATTCTTGTACAGAAAACTTTTTAAAGAATTTAGTTCTTTGTTCTTGTCCCCAGATCTGAATTTTCCATCACAGTCCCATTGCTATTTTATTATAAAATTCTGACACCAAGACACGGGATCATTTATGAGGCTGCAAGAACATAACATAAAATGGCTAAAAAAAAAAAAAAATTAATCGCTCATTTTGATTTAGTCTTCTCTTCTGCCCAGTAATGACTTTGGATGCCATCCTATTGACCTTCTCTGCTTTTGTTCCCATCAAAATCGATACAGTATGCAACACCATAAATTTGCTTTGCCTGGCTTTCAGTTCATGGCCCCCAAACACTCCCCTGCGAACGGGGTGATAATGAAGTTATGGGCAAGGTGGCCTCCTTTAATCAGCAATCATTACAGTGGGGCCTGGCTTTAAAGTGAGTGACAAATAGGCAGTCTCAGAGCCAGCGGGGGTTCGGGGAGTTATTGATCAAGAATCAGCCTTGGAAACTTAACACTTTACCTAGAGCTCTGTAGGCAATGAGTACTAGCTGCAAAGTACCAGGTTCAAACAATTTTCTTAGTAAGGTTTATTTCCAGTGGGACCCGAGGAAATAGCAATAATTTATGTGAATTGAACATAATGTTTCCTCATGCAAGTAACCCCCATCCAGTTCCAAAAGAATATTACACACATAAAGGATCATACAAAGTGTACATGTGCATTTCAGAGAATGATAAGCCTGAGCATATACCTACCCTCCACCAATTTACAAAATAGAATATTGCAGTATCTCAAAGCATTCACACTTCAGATGCTGACTTTCACTGAGGTCCCTGCACTCACTCTCAGATGTAACCACATATCTCATTTTTGTGGTAACAATCACCTTTCTTTCCATTATATCACTTATAAATGTATCCATGAACAATATATTGCTTTATATTTGGAGTTTCTTAATGATTTATAAATGGGATCAATGTTATTTGTCTTCTGTGACTTTCTACTTTTATTTGAAATCTTTCTTTTTTTCTTTTTTTTAGATTCACTAACATTATGCAAGTGGTTGATTGTGGTTGATTCACACTTTCTGTTTTGCAATAGTCCATTATTTGAATTAACTACAATCCATGTATTCTTTCTACTGTCCATAGACATTTCCAGGTTTTGTATTTGCTTATTTTATTATGTAAAAGCTACCATAAACCTGTTCCCGCACAGCACATAGTTTGCTGTATGCAAGAGTGTGATGGATACATCCAAGAGTGGATGAATTCTGAATCTCAGGCTATGTTGAGCCTGACTACATAAAGCCAAGTTAGTTTATACCCACTTGTACTCTCATAAACAAGAGATTCTATTGCTCCCTGATAGCTAAAATGTCTAGAATTTTGTAGCTTTTTAAAAAAAATCTAATAAAATTGGTAGATGTAAAATTATATCCCATTCAGATTTTAGTTAGTTTTAATTGGAATTGTCTGAAAACTAAAGCAATGGAGCATGTTTTCATTAATTTATGGGCCATATGTTTTTCCTCATTTATGTAATATCTCAGTATCTGCTTATTTGTTTCATTCATTTTTCTATTAGGCTATTTCTTATTGACTTCTAGAAAATTTTAAATATATTTTGGATACCAATCCTGTATCATTTATATACATTACAAATACCTTCCCTCGTTTTTGGCTTGTCTTTTCATTTTCCATGGTTTCCTTTTAATGAACTAGAAATCTTTTTTTTTTTTAATTGTTCAAGGGTAATGTGATTTTAAGTTTAGTAACCAGGCAAATACTTGCATCTCAATCCTAAGGTTTTCTTTGTTTCTTTAATGGTGGTAAAAAACACGTAACATTAAATTTGTCATCTAAACCAAGACTCAGGGTACAGTTCAGTAGTGTAAAGTATACTCATATTGTTGCATAGCAAATCTCTAAAAGGGTTTCATCTCCCAACACTGAATCTCTGTATCCACTAAGCACTAATTCCTCTCTCCCCACCCTCAGACTTTGGTAACCACCTTTCTACTTTCTATCTCCGTGATTTTTGATGACTTAAGATACTTTATATGAGTGGAATCATATAGTATTTTTCTTATTGTGACTGGCATATTTTACTTAGCATAATAGCCTCAAGGCTCACCCATGCTACAGTATGTGACAGGATTTCCTTCAACTCAAGGCTGCAGAATATTCCTTTGTTTGTGTATAACACATTGTCTTTACCCATTCACCTGTCGATGAACATTTAGCTTGCTTCCACCTCTTGGCTATTATGGCTAACACTGTGATGAACGTAGGTATGCAAATATCTCTTCAAGATTCTGCTTGGAATTCTTTTGGATATATACCTAGAAGAGGGATTGCCAGGTCATACAGAAATTTTATTTTTAATTTTTTAAAGATTCTTCGTACTGTTTTCCATAATGGCTGCACCATTTTCCATTCTCACCAATAGTGCACAAAGGTATCAATTTCTCTATACTGTGGCCCACATTTGTTTATAAAAGTTCTTTTATAGCATTGTGTTCTTTTATAGTGATATGAGGTGATATATCATTGTGGTTTTGATTTGCATTTTCCTACTGATGAGCGATGTTGAGCATCTTTTTATATGGTATTGGCCATTTGTGTATCTTCTTTGGTGAGTTATAGAAATTCCTTACATATTCTGTATGTTAAGCCCTGATCAGATAGATGATTTACAATTATTTTCTCCCATGTCATAGGTTGCCTTTTCACTCTGTTGATTGTTTCCTTTGATACACAAAAAATTTTTAAGTTTGGTATAGTCCCATTTGTCTATATTTTATTTTGTTGCCTGTGCTTTTGGTGTCATATCCAAGAAATCATTGCCAAATTCATGTAGTAAAATTTTTTTCCCTGTTTTCTTTTAGGAATTTAATAGTTTTAGGCCTATGTTTAAGTCTTTAATCCATTTTGAGTTTATTTTTTATATGGTGTAAGGCAAGGTTTCAATTTCATTCTTTTCCATGTGGATATCCAATTCTTCCACCACCATTTGTCAATGAGACGCTCTTCCCTGTTGCATAGTTTTGACATCTTTATGAAAAATCATTTGGCCAGATACACAAGAGTTTTGAGGCCCTCTCTTTGGTTCCATTGGTCTGTACAGCTACCTTTATGCCAATACCACATTGTTTTAATTATTGATGCTTTTTAAAATGTTTTGAGAACAGAAGATTGTGAGGCCTCCAAATATGCTCTCCTTTTTAAAGATTGTCTCAAGGTCCCTTGAGATCCTATGTGAAGTTTAGAATCATTTTTCTATTTCTACAAAAAAAAAACAATTGAATTTTGATAGGGATTGCATTGAATCTATAGATCTCTTTGGATAACATGACAATTTTAACAATATTAAGTCTTCTAATCCATTATCATGGGATATATTTCCATTTGTTTGAATTTGCTTCGATTTCTTTTAGCAACGTTTTGCAGTTTTCAAAAAGTGTACATGTCTTTCTTTTTCTTGTATAATTGCTCTAGCTAGAACTTCCAGTACTGTGCTGAATAGTAGTGGTGAGAGTGGGCATCCCTGCCTTGTTCCTGATATTAGAAGAAAAGTTTTCAGTCTTTTTCTGTTGAGTATGCTGTTAGCTGTGTGCTTTCCATATACAAATCTTATTATATTGAGATACTTTTCTTCTATTCTTAGTTTGTTGAGTGTTTTTATCATGACAGGGTGATAATTTTTTCAAAAGCTTTTTCTCCATTGATTGAGATGATGCTGTGGTTTCTGTCTTTTATTTTGTTAATGTGGCATATTGCATCAATAGATTTTTGTATGTTGAATCATCCTTGCATCCCAGGAATAAATCCCACTTGGTCAAGGTGTATGATGCTTTTAATGTGCTGTTGAATTCTATTGCTGGTGTTTTGCTGAGGGTTTTTGCATCAATTACCAGAAGATACTGGTCTTGTGTGTCTTTGATTGAGTATGAAGGTTATGCTGGCCTCATAGAATAAATGTGGGAATGTTCTCTCATCTTCAATTCTTTGAAAGTGTTTAAGGGTTTAAGAAGGGTTTAAGGGTTTAAGAAGGCTTAATGTTATTTTTTCCTAAAATTGTTTGGTTTATTCTCTAATGGAGCCATCTGATACTGAACTTGTCTTTGTCGGGAGGTTTTTTATTATTGATTTAATCTCCTCACTAGTCATACATCTGCCCAGATTTTTTATTTCTTCATGATTCAGTCTTAATGGTCACATGTTTTAGGTATTTATCCATTTCTTATAGGTTATACAATCTGTTGGTATCTAATTATTCATGATAGTCTCTTATAATCCTTTTTATTTCTGTGACATCACTTGAAATGTCTGCTCTTTCATTTGTAATTTTAGCTATTTGACCCATCTCTCTTTTTTTCTTAGTCTAGTTAAATGTTTGTTAATTTTATTAATCTTTAAAAAAATACTCCTTGAATCACTGATGTTTACTATTATTTTTCTATTCTGTGTTTCATTTATCTCTGCTTTAGCTTTTATTATCTCCTTCCTTATGCTGACTTTGGGTTTAATTTGTTCTTCTTTCTTGAGTTCCTTCGGGTGTAAGTTAAGGTTGTCGATTTGAGATCTTTTTTTTTTTTAATCTTCTTCTTTTTTTTTTTAATGTAAGCATTTACTACTATAAACTTCCCTCTTCCTACTGCTTTTGCTGTATCCTGTAAGTTTTAGCATATTGTGTTTCATTTTCATTTGTCTCCAGATATTTTCTAAATTCCTTTGTGATTTCTTCTTTGATCTCTTGGTTTAAGGGGGTGTTGTTTGTTTTCCACATATTTGTAGATTTTCCTGTTTTCTTTCTGCTATGGATTTCTAGTTTCCATTCCATTCTAGTTGGAGAAGGCAGGTTTTATGATTTCAAGTCTCTTAAATTTGTTAAGATTTGTTTTCTGACCTAAAATATGGTCTGTCTTGAAAAATGTTCCATTTTCACGTAAGAAGAATGTGTATCTGCTCTCATTAGATGAAGTGTTCTGTAAACATCTGTGAGATTCAACCAATCTATAGTGTAGTTCAAGCCCTCTGTTCCTTATTGATCTTCGATCTGATCATTCTAGATTGAAAGTGAGGTGTTGAAGTCTCCTACTTTTATTGCAGGTCTGCCTATTTTTCCCTTCAGTGCTATCAATGTTTACTTCATATATTTGGATACTTTAATGTCATCATCTAGCATTAGTAAGTATTAATAACATTTACTGAGTTAGTTATTGTTATATTAATATTAATATCTTCACGATGCATCAACCATTTTATCACTATATAGTGTATGTCTTCCTTTGTGTCTTGTGACATTTTTTGTCTTAGAGCCTATTTTTTCTGATATTAATAAGGCCACCCCTACTCTCTTTAGGTTCCCGGTTACATGCCATGTCTTTTCCCAGCCTCGTACTTTTAGTCTTTGTGTCCTTAGATCTGACGTGAGTCTCTTATAGACAGCACATAGTTGTATCTTCTTTTTTATATCCCTTTAGCCAATCTATGTGTTTTAATACATATGTTCAATCTGTTTATTGATGGTTCAAATTAACCATTTTTATATTGCATATCTATTAACATTTATAATTTATTAATTTAAAATTAATTTTAATGGTTTTTAAAAAGTAAATTTTACCATTTATATTTGAAGTTTACAACATGAATGTTATGGGATACACATTTAAATAGTAAAATGGTTACTATAGTGAAGCAGATTAACAGATCTATCATCTCACATAGTTACTTTTTTGTGAGAATAGCAACTTGTCACCAAATTTAATAAAAATCCATAACAGAATAAAGTTTTGCTAATTTTGGACCTCACATTGTACATTAGATCTCTAGGCTTGTTCATCCTATATATCTGTTCTTTTGTATCCTTCAACCTCCATCCCCTCACTTCCTAATTTTTATGTTTTTCTTAAAAACTCTACACCATATTTATGTGATTTACTCACCTACATTACAATACTACAAGATTCTATATTTGTCTATATATTTACCTTTACCAAAGAATTTTATATTTTTGTATGCTTTTGTATTGCTATTTTTATCATCCTTTGACTTCAAATTGTGGAATTCCTTCCAGAATTTTTTGTAGGTCAAGTCCAGAGGTAATGAATTCCCTCATACTTTGTCTTGAAAAATGATAATGTCTCCTTCATTGTTGAAGGAGAAATATATAGTATATAGAATATATCATATAGTATATAGAATATAGTATTCTTTTTGGCAGGGTTTTTGTTTTCCTTTCAATTATTTGCAAATATTATCCCACTCCTCTAGCCTGGAAGATGTCTCCTGAGAAATCTGCTTATAATCTAATAGAAGCTTGCTTGTACACATCAAGTTGCTTTTCCCTTGCAGCTTTCAGAATTCTCTTTATCTGTCATCTTTGGAAGTTTGACTGTGATGTATCTCAGTGAATGTCTCTTTAGATTCAACGTAGTTGAAATGTTTTCAGTCTCTTCTCAGATTTGGGAAATTTTTAGCCATTATTTCTTCAAATAGATTCTCTGTTCCTTTTTTTCTTTCTTTTCCTCCTTGAACTCCCATAATGCCTATGATTTTCTACTTGATTCATGTCCCATAATTCTCTTAAGCTCTATTCATTTCTCTTCATTATTTTTTTTCTTTATGCTTCTCTGCCTCAGTAGTTTCAAAAGTCCTGTCTTTGAGTTTGCTGTTTCTTCCACCTACTTAAGTCTGTTGTTGAATCTCTCTAGTAAATTTTCAATATAGTTATTATATTTTTCAGTTCCAAAACTTATGTTTGGTTCTTCTTCATAGTTTCTACTTAATTGTTTATAGTCTTATTTTGTTCTTACATCATTTCCCTGATTTTATTTTATTGCTTATCTGTGCTGTCTTTTTAATTCACTGAACATCCTTATGGTGCTATTTTTTAATTCTTATTTGGTAATTCATCTGTCTCTGTTTCTTTAGGTTCAGTTTCTGGATATTTTTTTGGTTCCTTTAAATGTGTCATGCTCCCTGTTACTTTGTATGCCTTGTTATATTTTGTGTTGGAGAATCAGCTAACTCTCTCAGACTTTGTGGTCTGATTTTTTACAGGTAGGACTTTCTCCATACACCCTGGCTAGAGATTCTAGAGATATCACAGGCCTTTTCTAGGTATGCAATGTCTCAAGGCATGTTCATATAATCTCCTATTTGAAGAAACCTGCTAATTTCTACTCAGGAGCTCTATCTGGTCTCAGTATACAATATCGCAACCTCTCCGGTGCTGTAGTAAATTAAAATACTGGCACCCAGCCAGTGTCAACCTGTGGTCCTGCAGATTCTGCTGCAAGGTTGATTGTCCTTTTCTCTTATAGATCCCCCAAGTTGGTGCCCCATTTCTATCAGTACGTGGGTACAAACAACACAAAAAAAGTCACTGGAGCAGCCCCCCTAAAGTCAGAATGTTAGAAGTATGAAGTACTTAATACAAACTACAACGTGCTTCTCTTCCTTTCCTTCCCCAGTGAGAAGCCTGGAGTTAGAGATTTTCTCACAAATGTTCTATGCTCTGAGTGCAGGGGCTCTGAGAGAAATAGGGGAGAAAGGCACAAATTTCCTGACAGGTTTTGATATGGTTGACTTCGTGGTCTTGTGGTCCAGGAAGTTCTTAATTGTTTCTGGATTTTTCACAGAGCTTTTGGCTCATTTGTTGTTAAATTTATGTCTTTATTGGGGAAAGAGAGTTTAGGGCTTCCATTTTGCCATCTTGCTGACATCGTTTCATCCAGAAATTCTTAAATTTAATGTAGTTGAATATATAGAGCTTTTATCATATAAAATATTCTGCTATATTGACTTCAAATAGTTTTGTAATTTTTCATTATCCATTTAAGTGTTTAATATTCATTAAATTTATGTAAATGGCATGAAGTAGGATTATAATTTTATATTTGCCATTTTGATAATAAACTTTCTCAGCACAACATATTAAGTACTCCATCTTTCTGTGCTGTTCAGCAATGCCTGATCTTCCACACACCCATGGGTCAGTTTCCAGTATCTCTATTCTGTTTCACTGGCCCATTTGTTCATCTGTAAGCCAACTCTACAATCTTGAATACTACTGCTTCATAATAAGAGTTGATGTTTGATAAAGTACACTTGCTTAGCTCTTCTTCAGGGGTATTTTAAATTGTCTTGGCCTTTTGCTCATCCTAACAAATTTTAGGATCGGCTTATCAAGTTCCAAGGAAAATTATGTTGGAATTTTGATTGTATTCCACTAAATTTAAATTTAGGAAAACTAATATTTTATGATACTATGGCTTTCCATTTGTTTATGCCTCCTTTAAAATTTTTCAACATAGTATTGTATTTTCTTCTTAGAGTTTGTGCATAACATTTGTTAGATTTACTTAGGCAATTTATCTATTGATTTTATTATTACCATAGATGGTACTTATATTAGTTTTCTAAGGCTGCTGTAACAAGTTACCATCAAGTAAACTAAGTAGTTTAAAGCAATAAAAATTTATTTTCTCATAGTTTGAAGCATAGAAGTCAAAATTCAAGGTGTTAGCAGGCCCATAATGCCTCCACAACTCTAAGGACAATCCTTCCTTACTTTTTCCTTCCACGTGATGGTGGCTGTAGATCCTTGGCTGACACCTTCATCGTTACAAGACTGGAGCTGCATTCGTCATCACATGATGTTCTCCTCCTGTGTCTTTTCTCCTCTTTTTATAAGGACACCAGTCATATAAGACAAAAGACCACCTTAAAACTTCATCTTAACTTGATTACATCTGTAAAGACCTTGTTTCCCAATAAGGTCACATTTATAGCTACCAGGGACTAATACTTCAATATATCATTCTGGAGAACACAGTTTAACCCATAACTGCATCGTTGTTTTTTCACTGCATTTTTCCTAAAAGCTTTTTTGCTGGTATACAGAAATACAAGTGAATTCTGTACGTTGATGTCAAATTCAGCAAACTTGTTAAATTCCCTCATAAATTCTAATAATTTATTAATAGATTCTTTAGAGTTTTCTGCACTAAAAAACTGTTATCAGCTACTAAATGATAAAACCTATTCTCTCTTTCCTTATTTTTATAATTTTGCTTTTCCTTGACTTACCACTGTATTGTCTGGAATTCTAATAATGAGTCTTTATATTGTTCCTGATCATTATGCAAATGTTTCCAACACTTCATCATTTGCTGTTTTTGTTTGTTTATATATTATTTATCAATAATTATTTAAGGGATTTTTTTAATTCCTAGTTTTTCAAAAAGTTTATTTTGGGGAAATCATGAATAGCTATTATATTTTATGAAGCATTTTTTCTTTACCTCTTGAAATAAACATACAGATTTCTCCTTTAACCAATGATATGATGGTTAAATAATCATTTTTAATAATAATTGTTTTTAACAATCATTTTTAATAATTCCTGCTTTTCTAGATAAATTATGCTTGGCTTATCTGTCTCCTAATGTTCTGTGTATTTCTTTTTCTTTTTTTTATAAGTACTCCTAAGTGAATTAGCTTTAATTTTCTTCCTGGTTTGGGAGTCAACATAATGCAAGCTCCATAAAATGAGATGGAAGTGTTTTTTGTTGCTTCTTTCTCTGCAGGATTTTTGTAAGATTGACATCATTTTTTCCTAAATGTTTTATAGAATTTGTCAGTAAATCCATTTGGCACTAGAATTCTGTGCGTTTGTGTGAGAGAAGAGTTCAACTTACGGATTCAACTTTTAAATAGCTTTAAAAAGATTTTCTATGATTTTTGTGTTACTTCTGGCAAGTTGTATTTCTACCAGTTTATTGCATAAAATTTTCAAATTTATTATACTATTCTCTGACACTCTTTTGTAGTATCTGATCTGTGGGATATTCTATTTTCATTCTTGATCTTGACTAAAAGCACCTTCAATCTTTTTTTTCTTTGTTTAATCTTGCCATGGATTTATACATTTTATTAGCCTTTTCAAAGGACCAACTTTGGGCTTTGTTAATCCTTTCCTTGTAGTTTTTCCCACATTAATCTCACTCTCATCTTTAATATTTGTTTCTTTTTTTTTATAGTCTATTTGTCTTAGCATTTAATTTTCAACCTTCCCCTTTTATAATGAAAGTTATTAATCTCCTCTAAGCAGAGCTTCTCATATGTTTCATAAGCTTTGATTTATCTTTTTATTTTCGTTTAGTGAAGGATAGTTTCTAATTTCCCTTTGACCCACCAGTTTTTTAAAAGTTTACTTTCAAATTCCCAAATGTATAGATTGCCTTTCTTTCTATATTTCTTTTAATCATTTATTTCTAACTTATGATAAAAATCTTTGAAATGTCTTGAGAATTCAAGCAGATGGAAAATTTTCAAAGTTAATTAATATGCATTTATAAAAATACATTTCTCAATTATTTTGTGCAATATTTGATCAAAGCCATTCTTCTACTCAAAACCTCAAAAATTGCTCCTTTTATCATATTTTTTCTTTTTCTTTTTCTTTTTTTTTTTAGTCTGCTTACAGAATAAGTTACAGAGGGATATTTGTTTAAAAATTAGTATGTGAATTTTTAAATTATTTCTTGTAGTTTAACCAGTTAATACATTTTCTATACTTAGACTTGCTTGTAGATATAGCAATGTCAGAATTGCTATATCTATCTCCCTGCTAAATTGAATATATATCATTATGGAATTATTCTCTTTTAATGTTATTATTTTTTAAATCTATCTTTCCTAGCTACACCAATTTTCTTCTTATTAGTATTTTCTCAGTATGCTCTCCTATCCTTTAACTCTTGACATCATTCTTTTTGTTTTGTCTTGAAAACAACATGTATCTTGTCTTTTTTTTACGTTTATTCACCTTGAAATGTATTTGTATTTTAACTGAAGGATTAGCTTAACTATATTACTTTTGCTAAGATATTTGTATCTATCTCTACCATCTTATTAACTGCTTCTGACCAACCAATCTTGTTTTGAAGTTTGCTTTGCTTCTTATTTTCTTTTTGTAGGTTGTTTCAACCTTCTTTCTATTTATCGTTATTCTCATTATTTTTTATTTTCTCTGCTTGTTTGGAAGTTACATGTTCTTTCTTTATTCTTTTAGTGAGTAGCCTAATATTTAAAATATATATATATATATAAAATGTAGTATAAAGTTAATCAAAATACTTATTCTCCTCCCCAAAGAAGCCTTAAAATATTTTAATTTCCATTATTCCTTTCATCTCAAATGACATTGTTTTCCAGATTTTTTCTTCTTTTACTCCTATCACCCCCCAGGACATATACATATGGGGAATTACCATTTTTAATACATTAATAACAATGAATGTTTAGATTATATACTAACTATGTTAATATATTTAACTATATATTAACTAATAACTAATATGTATGCGTACAATTCCTTTCAAGTTCCATTTAAAATCTTCTACCTGAGAGATTTTTATTTCTACAAAATATATATCATTTTATAATTTTCTTGTAAAAATCCATTGATGGTAAAGTATTTTGTTCCTCCAATTATTTTCTATCTTTATTCTTAACAACTATGCAGAATATAGAATTCTGAGGTAGGAGTTATTTAATTTTAGCACATTAAGATAATATTCCACTGTGCTCTGGCATTAATAATTGTTTTTAATAAATTGAATCACTCTAATGCTTTTTTGTGGTCAATACATATTTTCTCTATTGCTGTTTTTAATATTTTCACTTCCTTTTGGGCTCTGCAGTTTCACCATGATGTGTCCAAGAGTAACTTTATTAAACTTTCTTTTTCCTGTTTGGAATTTATTGGGCTTCCTGAAGCTAGGTTTAGTGGGATGAATTAAATGGGATATAGGATACCATGGAGCATCAGAAAAAGAAAGAGATTAATTATACACAGAGCAACATTTTACATCAGGAAAACAGTGAGAAAAAATGAAAATATATAATGTATAATATTGTAAAATTTTTAAGAATTTACACAAAACAGTATAAAATCATGGATACTTACAAACAAAAAAGTACATAACAAACAAGAATAGTTGCTTATGATGTTGGCAGACAGGAGAATAGAAGTGAGGAATGAGAATAAAGGGTAAACACACACACACAAGCAAACAAATAAACAAGTTGCTAAATAGAGGGGCTTCGAACTGACCAATGTGATAACTTAACACTGAGCTGAGAAATATTATTTACTCGAAGATTTACATCTGAGGGCGAGAATGTATATATGTACATGTGTGTGTCCATTCACCTTGTACATTTCTTAACCCAAACATTTAATTTCAATGTACTCAAGTTCATTATTCTTTTTACTTGTACTTTGTGTTTTCAAGGTTTCTCTAAAAAATTCTTCTTAATTTTTCATTAAAAATTATGTTCCTCTGAAATTTCTTTTATTAAGCACACCCTCCACACACTCACTCACACACATACATGCATATACATATATATTTTTCATTATTAGATCTTTAATTTACTTGGTGTACAAATTTGCATGTGGTGATAAGTGAGACCTCATTCTGGTTTTCTGCTGCCAGTAACAGTAAGGATTTCTGGGGCAACCTCTTTATTAGACTCTAGCTTGCTTTTATCTCTCTCCCCAAAGCCTTTGCAGGTATGGACTCCAGTTAAAACTATTCTGCAGCAGCTTACAATGCACAGAAAGATGTTTCCTCGAGCCTGAATTATTTTTATTGTAGCCATAATTGGAATGTAAATAACACAGAAGATAATCATACACCAGCCTTGAGCAGCTCCTCAGTCAGAGTATGAGACTTTGGCATAATTAAGTCTGTAATATTTCAGTGGTGGCCAGATAAAAATTTCAATCGAAAGAATAGGCATGATGACATATAGATGTAATGACAAACCAGCAGTCCTCCCCCATAGCCAGAATATCTACCTATGCTCCAATCACTACTTTTATATCTTCAACGAATCTGTTCCCTCTATAAATCCAGATGATTCCTATTAGTTCCAGTGGGGCTGTAATCAAAATGCCCCATTCAGTGCAGAAGTGGCCAATCCGATGAACCAGTAAATTTCAGCCTGAATCAAATTACACAGGCAATTTCTCTCTCTCTTTCCCTCTCTCTCCTGATGTCCCCCTCCTCTGGAAGAGGGACTTCAGACATTCCATCACTTTGTCCCTCAGGACTATGCTACTCTCATCTGTGGTCTAAGCTTCAATGTCACTTTGTTTGGGAAGCTTCATGTACTCCGTGGTCCTCACAAGTACTGATGAAGCCCTGTTGTGTTTTCCCCATTAGAGTACTCATCAGCTAGATATAACTATTCCAGGAGATCGGGTAACTGTGTACTAAAATAAAATCTTAAATCCCCTCCCCACCAGCTGACTGAAAGGACTCCCTCCTGGCTGAGGGAATATCTTAAAACTAAATTGACTGGGGGAGGAAAAATGCCTGATTAGGGGTGACCTCCTGGCTCTCTGCTCCCAGAGTAGGAGGTGAAGAACGCGGACAGCCACACACCAGTGAGGTGCTCTCCCACAGGATCAGCTTTGTGAACCCACAGAGAAGCAGTGAGGGACAAGCAGTGCTGTGGGGGAAAAAAAGCTGGGCTATTTTGCACCAAAGAGACAGCATGCACCCCTAAGAGTGTCTAGTGACCAAGGAAGCCGCTCTTCAAGCTGAGACACGTGGTCACCTCTTTGCTGCGACTTGGTAGCTGGAGCAGCTGGCCAAATGGACAGACTCTACAATGGGAAGGGCCAAGTAGAGAGTGAAGGAGGCTGTTTTCCCAGTGGGGTCCTGCAGCCTCCTTTCTGCTGTGACTTGGTAATCGGCTCCTCCTTCCAAAGAATCAGTTCCCCACCCTTGGTAATGCGGAGGAACAAGGGAAGCTGTTCTCTGGACTGTGACCCCGCAGGGGTGATGGATGACCCTTGACTGCAATCAGACCACTGATATTACATATCAAAGGGACTGGCCCCACATCTGCTGGGGAGGAATAGCGGGTTAGGCTGCTTTCTGGTCTGGGTCTCTCAGGGGCCTTAGGCAGGGCTTCTCTAGCAGCCCTGAAGTGTGTACTTCTTACCAACTAGACAACCCTGCCCTTGAAGGGATGGAATAACAAGAGTCACCACTTCCTGAGCTGAGACACCTG
>CAUYSK010025894.1:0-45374 GCA_963575035.1 Avahi laniger
TTGCTGCTTTTAGGATCTTCTCTTTATTTTTGACCTTTGAGAATTTGAATATTACATGTCATGGAGTAGTATTATTTGGGTTGAATATGTTCAGTGTTCTCAGATCTTCTAGTACCTGGATATTTATCTCTTTCTTAAGTTTTGGAAAATTTTATAATCCCATAAAATAATTTTTCTACCCCTTGCTCTTGCTCAACTCCCTGTTGAACCCCGATAATTCTTAGATTTGGTATTTTCAGGTAATTTTCTATGTCTTGTAGTTAATCTTCATTCCATTTCATTCTTTTCTCCTTTATGTATTTTCAAATAGCTGTCTTTGTGCTTACTGGTTCTTTCCTTTGCTTGATCCATTCTGCTGTTGCAAGCCACTGATGAATTTTTCAGTTCAACAAATATATTTCTCAGTGCAAAGATTTCTGTCTGATTTTTAAAAATCATTTCAATCTGTTTGTTAAATTTCTCTGATAAATTTCTGAATTGCTTTTCTGTGTTTATCCTGGAGGTCACTGAGTTTCCTTAAAGCTGGTTTTTTGCACTCTTGGTCAGAGAGTTCACATATTGCCATCTTGTTAGGGTCTGTCGATAGTTCCTTGTTTTTTTTGTGTGTGATGAGGTCATGATCCCATGTTTTCTGTTCTTTTTGGGGGATATACATCTTTGTCTTTGCATTGAAGGATTAATTATTTATTCCATTCTTTTCGGTCTGGCTTGTTTTGTTTTTTAATGGATATGTTTGCTTGGAGATTGATAATTTAGCTCTTGATTTTCTTTCTTTTTTCTTCTTCTTTTTTTTTTCCTGCTAGATCACTGCCTCCTTTTTGGCACTAAATGGCTCCATAAATCCAAGTTTGCCTTAGTGCTAGTATTCAGAATGCCACCTGTCCTGAAGAGGGTAATGCCCCAAACAACATGTTATTGGCACAAAAATAAAGACATAGACCAATGTGCTTTTGCCTTTTTGAGCAGTGGGAGATTTTCCCTACTGTCTTGCCATCTCATCCATGCAGTTAAAAGTTGCTTCAAAATCTTTTTAAATTGAACAAGTTTAAGTGTTTTTAAACTAAAAAGATTTTTAAGAAATAAAGCCCTAAAAGTGCTTATTTTTCAGACTTTGAGTATGTGTGTATATCTGCTGAGTTTGTGGGTTTATGTCTAGACCTTTGGATTGGTTTACTATAAAAGAGCTGTTGATAGTATTTGCATATTACCTCACCTTAGTGTCATTGAAGTATTTTTTATTTCATTTCTATTTCATTGATAGTCTACAAAGTGAAGTCTGGGACATAATGAGCAATTAAAAATACATATTAGATTTGTATCTTATAACTTGGAACCAGAAATATATGGATTCCAAACAGGTCCTGCCATATTATAGCTGTGTGACTTTAACAAAAGTACTTTTCTAAGGCTTCATTTCCTTAGCTGTAATATAAGTTTAAAGGAATACTTATTTGAGAAGGTTGCTATGAGAATTTATTGATACAATTCAGCTCTGATATGATAGATGTGTAAACGTCCTTTTTTAAAAAAAAATAATTTTTAGAGATGGGCTCTTACAGCGTTGTCCAGGCTGGAGTGCAGTGGCTAGTGGGAAGCTTGATTATAGCACCCTTCATCATAGGACTCCTGGGCTCAAGAGATCCTCTCACCTCAGCCTGCTGAGTACCTGGGACTTCAGGCACAAACCATCACACTTGGCTAGACAGTCATCCTTTTCAAGAAACAGGAATGCTTAGAATAAATGGACTATCATGATTATATTAAAGAATTATTAAGAGAATTACTCTTCATAAGACAAACAAAAATCTCCCTCAAAACTATAATTTAAATAGTAAATAATTCCAGAATTACTCATTATGTTGCTATTCCTGACTGGTGTTTTCCAATATAGTAGCCACTAGCCACACATTGCCATTTAAATTTAAATTAATTAAAATAAAATGAAACTACAAATCGAGTTCCTCATGCACACCAGCCACATTTCATGTGCTCAACAGACACACGCGGCTTGTGGCTACCACATTGAACAGTGAAGATATAGAACATTTCTATCACTAAAGAAATTCTTTGGGACTGCGTTTTTATAGATTATATAGATAAAAGAAGTCTATGAATATAGGACACAAAAAGATTTTACTGTATTTACATATAATTTATTACTGGTTTGTCTCAGATTTTCCCCCGAAATGGCTGATTTGTTTTTATTTATATTGTTGTTTGTTTTTGACCAAACTCAGTAATTAAGTTTATGTAAATAAAGCTTAAGAATTACAGAGTCCAAAAACAAACAAATAAAGCACCCTGTCATTCCTTCAGAAATGAAACTAATACTGTACCGTCCAATGTTGTCTTCTAATTTTGTTTAGGTTATTCTTTTTTCTTAACGAGAAATGGTGGCTTCAGAGGAGCTATGACTTTGTATCACTTGATTACTGGGCCAAGAAACAGCAGACATATTTATAACACAGTGTAAACAGGCTTAGAGCAAGACATTCGGCAGGAAAGCCAGTTTAAGCCCCCCTCTCCTCCCCAAAAAGAAGGTAACCTAAAACCAGATTGTGGGAAAATTCCCAAAGTATGCATTGCAACCTGAGCTGGCACGGAAAAAAGAAAGAACTCTCTTGGTTATGTTTCTAGCAGAATAAGTAATAAATCTAGGAAGTGACATTGTTACCAATTTGACCTCACCTAGAGGAAGTATTAGATTGTCATTATGGAATTCTTTAAGAAAAAAAAATAGATTTGGAAAAAGTACAGCTTAGGAAACACCAAGAAGGTGGCTATTTCAGAGATTTAGTATGTTGAGGAGAAAGGCTAAGGAAATGGATCTTATTCTCCCAGGAAAACAGTGCACTTCATGATGATTTAATTAAGCAGTTAAAATGAAAAAAGGGCTTGAGTAATAAAATTGATTCTTAGATCATATTCACACTGGTACAAAACATAGATTCTGAAAAAGAGAAAAAGACACATTATAGTATATTAAAAGAAAATACTGGATAGTAACTAGATTTGGATACAGTGAAGTTCATGAGATAATAGCATCGGAACAATTCTAACTGCCTGATGTAATCATCACAACTATTTGATCAGAAACAATATCAATAATGTATTCAAATAATCTTGAACCTCCTACAGCAAACTGATTCATTCCTCAACTTAAATCTAATTCACATTCCTCCCACCAAAGATTGCTTTATCAAATGATATAATTTGCAATAACACAAGAATTGGAATTTATTATTTCAGTGAAATATAGCTATATTCAAATGTTCACTAATTTGAAGAGAATACAACCAGCAACAATAGAATATCCTGTGTGTGCTGATGTATTTTTAATTTCAAATAGTTAATTATTAGTAGAGAGATTCCAGGTTGCAAATAACTTAATTGAAAACTGAACACCACATATCTGGAACACAGTAGGTGCTCAATAAATTTGTGCTGAATCAATCGATCATCGCCACCACTGTATTAATATTTTTATTCCATAGTTCATGGGAAGCTGGACAGGACCAAAGAGAGAGCACAGATGTTTCTCTGACAAAGTCTTTATTTCAAGAAAGTTGCTAACAAGCTACAGAACCAGCAGGGTGCTTCACAAATTGTTAAGCATACACGGGGCTTAAAGGAAATTGAATTTACATTTTGAAATCCTATTTGATTAGAAAATTGAATTTGCAGCCATTGTAATTCTTCTTAGAACTACTCCATTTAAAAAACTTTCTTTATGTTGGGACCAGGACTGAGTCTTGCTCATCCTCATAGCTATGTTTCGCTTCTGCCTGTCCTTACTTATCATGGCGTGTTAAACACAATTAGCACTTATAATACATGCCTGTTTAATTGAAAAAAATGGCATTACAAAATGCTCCTGAAAAGTCATTGTTCAGCAAGCCTAACCTTTTGACACACTGAACCATGTGGAAGTATATTATTAAATAATTGTGTGAATCTAAAGGAGAAAGTATCTGCTACTTAAATATAATTATGCACAAACTTCCCTTGACACATTATTTTCCAATGATTAATTCAATCAGAAGATCTTGTGGAAAAAGAATATGTCAAGGGTGCTGACATATTTGTTTTATTTTATTTCGTACACTTTTATCTACTTTTATGGGCAAACTGAAAATTGAAGCCGTAAAGATTGTTCTGGCAATTTTAATCAATGGATGCCCAAAGTGAGTCTTCTCAAAAGTCTTAAATTTTGAGGAAATTGTCTGATTTCTCACCTTAATTAAAAATGAAGATATTTAGTTTAATTCACTACAAGTTCATGAAAAATGTTTGACAAAGACAATCTGTTTTGTAATTTTTTAATTTAATTTTTTAAATGTAACAAATATTTATTACTCCTTTCAGGAACCTAGTCAAATCAAGGAAATGTACTGGGTTTCATTTTCTGAGTCATTTCATACATTAATGATGATGCTATCTTTGTATAAATACAAAGATAAAGTGATTTAAAATTTTCCTTTATGTTAACAGCAATAATATTATCATTGCTGTCGAGACGTTTTTAGTAATTGAAGGGAAAACTCTCACTTAATGTTCTGGATTTTTTTAAACAAATGAAATGAAATACCCTATTAATATTCTGTCAAGTCTTAGAAAGAAATATTCAAAAAGATTTACTGTCATTTTCTTGCAAGTGTATGGTCCTGATAGTTTATATTAGAATATTAAGGAGATGTCTTTTCTTGGGGTCTTACATCATTAATCATTAAGGACATTTTAATAATTTATTAGACTTGTTATTTTTCACATGCTGTAAAGATTTTGTTTTCTACCAAGCCAAGAAGAAGAAAAAAATTCAAACCTTTTGAAAAATTACTGTGGAGATTTTTGTGGGAAAAATCTTAGTTATAAGAAAATGTATAAGGTGAGTAATGTTTCATGTGTCTAGAAGACAGAAAGTGTGCTGTGCAAAGGGTGTTTGTACATAAATGATCTGATATCCGATATGGAATAAGAAAGCAAATAGACCTACTGAGCCACAAAGAGGTATTTTAATGAAATATTCTAGGTTTTCACAATAGTGCACTGCTGCAACTCGCTAGACATTTTGATCACAGATCCACACATCTACATTTCCCCTATTAACAATGTACATGATAGATCTTCCATTTCTCTAATCTCATCTACTTGGGAGTGGCTGGGAACTCACAAATTGTTGAAGCTGATAACGTGAATAAAAAATATTAGGAGACACTCGTATATTTGACAATGAGTTACTGGTAAATAATTTTCGTGTACGTTGGGAACAGGGTGGAACAACTGAGAGGACCAAATGAAGGAATAAACAATATTTTAAAATCTGGTATTCCTTTAGGAAAGTCCCAATCAGTTTTGATACTACATCGAATGAGTATTTAAACTGCCATTTATTGCCATTTTCCTAACATGTTTAAATACCTTTGAAATGCTTTGTTTTAGTTTTCCAATTGTCCATATACTATGATTGAGACACTATTGTAAAATCGGTTTTAAAAAAATGTTGTTAACTTTATCCCATGGCTCAAAAACAGCCTCTCAAAAATTATCAAAAAATTAAAATGAATCTATGATAATAGTTTAAGTGAGGAAATAAACATAAATCCCTGGCTCCTGTAAAGGCAAATTTGTAAGGTGGCTAAATGGTGTCTTTGAGTTTTAGGCAACAGTTCGAATACTTTTATTTTGACACAAGACAACTAGGATCATGTTATATTTTAGTTATTTAAATAAAGCTCCCTTCATACACAAAGTAACTCCGCTCACTGATCAGAGGACTTTGTGTTCTGGGTTGGCCTCATGAAGCACACAGACCACTTTCCACCAGGGCTGTTCATCATTCCCGCATTCAAAGCACCGAGACAGATTTGTCTGACGATGAAGGGCCCGCCCCTGCACACACTAGGGCAGCAAGCTCCAGGTACAGACCACCGGCCTGCCAGAAAGAGTTCGGTATTAATTAGATCCACAGGAAGCTTACCTCTGCCACCTAATCTTTTTCCCTATGCTTCTCTATAATAGTGCCAAAACAAAAGGTCAAAAAGGAACATCGTATGCCAGGAATCCAGAGGTTTTCCTTTCCAACACTGACGTGAAGGTGTTCTCACACATGGCATGGTTTAGCAACATCTTCTGTGGGTTTGGCATGGGTTTTCATTTTTCATCTGGCTTTTCTACTGGACTATTTATTGATCGCACCTGCATACTTCCACCCTATGGCCAGGCCCTGCAAAAGCCCATCAGAGTCAGAATTGATGCACTTTCCGAATACCATCTGCTTTCTTTTATTGTTTGTTTTTTAAATTTTAAGAGTGGACACATGACATGGAAGTTCCGGCATTTATAATTTCACTATTCCTGAGTGATCCCTGATATGCAGTAATCCGTCATTCTGTTGAGGTGCAAATCCAAATTAGTCTTATCACTCCTTACAAGGCTAATGTGTAAAGCCAGTTATTTATCCAGCAGAAAACTGGCCGACAGCCACATATCTGTTAAGCTTTGTGGGTCCTCTTTCTCACTGCCAATGTTGTCACCCTCTCAAGATGACAATCTTTCTTTCTTGCTTTCTTTTTTTCAGGTCCAGAGACTGAGATATGAAACAATGAAGTGGCCTCAAACCAGGGACATGATGTTACACACCGTGGATTCCGCGTGTGACTCTCTGTGGATGCATGATTCAAGAGACACTTAACATGTTGGCAAATTTGGGGATTATGGGAAATCTGAAGACATATTCCTTGTAGACTTTCACAAGCTGCTAGCACTGATTTTTGTGTTCAGCTCTTATTGAAATTGTTCCCTACATACGCGATGCCTTCCTTCACTACCTCCTTACTCGTACTTTGCTCTCCAGAAGCAAACACTTAGTTACATGTATGTTGTCTTCCAGGGCCTCTTTTCTACTCAGTTATATGAATAAATTTAGGCATATGCACATAGATCATTTTGTTCTTTTTAACATAAATTGTGATTATAACAGAATCTGTGAGAATAGAGACTTCGTTGATTCTCAGATATAACCAGAATTGAGAAGGATGCTTGATACATAGTAAGCACTCAAATATTTTGCGGGATGAATATAACTTGCCTTTTTTACTTCATATGTTTTAGTGGTCATTTCATGTCACTACCTGGATTTTGGTCTACTTCATTTTTTTTTTCACTTCTATGTAGGATTCTATAATGTGGATATATGATAAATTACTTAACCACTTTAAATCCTAGTTTTTATCAAGAAGTGTAAGTATCTCCTTTAAATGAATCCTTCTCTGTGCAAAATAATGTCTTATTGGAGCTGCCAATACAGTCATTTACCTTCTCCATTTCAGAGCTTTGCACCCTTGAAAGTGTTTGCCTTAGATAGTGTTTCTGAAGGGCAGAGATTGTGTCACTCTAAAAATAAAAATGAATAACAGTTGAGTTTAGGCAATATAGCGTATTGGCACATAGTTATGTAGTTGGTGACTAATAATGTCTGGCAGAACAATTGCACATATACTATATTTGGTGGGGAAGATTAAAAACTATGACTCGCTTTTTTTAAATCAAATATCTTGTTAAGAATTTTTAAGTTGACTGTAGCCATTGAATATGTCTTCAGATGCAGAAGCAAACTGTTCAGAAAATTGGAATTGCCTCTTTAAAAGGCTACTCTCTTTAAATATTGATTAACCCTCTCCACATCCCATTTTCCTCATTTAGGAAAGTTGAGGAGAAGATAGAAAATTTTTCAAATGATGGAATTTGGCCTTGTATTTGTAAATTGCTTACTGGACATTTTTAACACACCCCAAATGATTCTCAACTATATGTGTTCAAATGTGCAAAAATCAGCATTTTGTCTCAGATTGCATTCAAATTAAATAGGAAGTAGGATGATGAAACTTAAAGAAAAGTGTGAATCTTTCCTACAATGACATAACAATTGTTAAGCTAAGCAACTATTTTTTTATTCCCAGATGAGCTTAAATAATGACACAGCCACACCAAAAACAATATTTTTATCCCCAGGTAAGAGATCGTTTTTGTCTAATAATCTCAAAATATTGCCTTGGTAGTAATTGTTTTTGTGACATAAAAATGATTGAGAACGAGCCAATAAAATTTGTTGTTGAAAAAGAAAACATTAAATTAGGCTCCAACTTTCAGTAAAATAGAACCATATGGTACATTTAATTATAAGTTGAGGAGATATTTGAAGTTTTAATTTAAATGTTTTACTTACAACATTAGCTCAAGTCTTCCGCCCAGATGTCTAACAGCAAGCCAAAGCACCACATATAGAAAAACAACAACATTAAAGATAAAAAACAAAAACTGATGAATCGTATACTTGCTCTGCACAACAGAAAGGCATAAAACTCAAAAAGTTTGTTAAATGGGATTAACTCATAAAGAATTCTGTGTCTCCCCTCATATATGTTGATTGTGTATCCTTTTTAATTGTTGCATTTGCTTTACTTTGTCAGTGAGAAAAGTAATGTGGATCTAACATAAACTTTGGAATCAGAGCCCTAGGTATAAATGCTTGTTTTGTCACTTTATTAGTTCATTTACTTATTAATTCATTCATCACTCAACAAATATTGAGTGCCTATGGCGTGCCAGGCACCAGGCTAGACACTGGTGAGGAAAAACTGGCAAGAGCCCTGTAGTCTTCGAGTTTGGGGTTTAATTACTAGTGCACAGGGGAGAATCACAGACTGATTACTCCAGTCCTCCAATGGGGTACAGAAGCTAAACGCCCTTTTTCATAGGGGAGGGAGAAGATGGAAAGGTAGACAATTGTTTTGAGGGGCAGCAAATGATTGTTAGAGAGAATGAGTGTATCAGGGAGACTGATATTAACTCAGAAATGATTCTCTTGGGAATTTGAATGCCCCCAAGAGGGAGGCATTGTCTTGTCAAAAAGTCCATCCAGGTGCGATTGCATTCTTCAGCCTCCTTTTCTGCAATAGATAACAGAGGTAACGGGGAGGCGATAGAAGGCATTTGTGTTTCTTTCGGTAAGATGCTTTCTTGGTCTGATAAGGAAATCTCAGAGAGAGTCCCTTACATCTGAGGGGTCGATGGGGGGAAGACAAGGTTAGAGGGACCTTGTTTCTGAGGCTTATTTCTGAGGCCCTTCAATTTTCAAAAGCACTCAGCATGCCTGAGTGAGTGCCATATTTTGGGGAATCATTTTCTACACCCCAACACTAGGAATTGATTAGCCTTTGGCAAATTATTTGTGATCTCTGAATCTGTTTCTTTATCTGTAAAATGGGAAATAAAAGTATGCACTTCACAGCATTATTGCAAGGTTTAAATAGAATGATAATATATGTAGAGAAATGGCATTGTGCTTTTCACAAGGTAGATATTGAAAAATGCCAGCAACATTTCCGAATCCTCTCGCACATCATGCCCCGGATGAAAAAAAGGGATCTTTAATCAATCACAAGCGAGCCTCCTCGGAAAGCACTGCTGCACCTGACAGTCGGAGGGTGGCATGTACTGCCGCTTTTGCACGTCACCTTCCTGCCAGAACAATGGAGATTGATGACTGGACAGGGGGAGCCCTGCATTTGGGGCTCCATCAGGTGGTTGATGGCTCCTGTGATCTGTGCATTTCTCAGTTTGCTTGGTTCGAGGCAAGACGAGCAAGGCTGAGAACCGCTGAGCAAAGTAATCCAGATCATACTTGTAGTAATGGTGACAAACTCTAAGAAATAACATCAATCATTTGAAGCAATGACCGTCTTCTCAGACTGTGCTCACATGGACTGGACAAGGGAAAGAAAAAATAAGTCTGTTGTTCAATACTCTTGAGTAAAAGCTCTTTTCAACAGCGATGACTTTGTTGTTCTCTTATTACTCACTCTATTTTGTCTGAAATACTCACACTCTTGTTCCACCTTTCCTTCCAGCATCATAAAGCTGACAGAGCAGAGTGTGAAACCTATTCCTTGTGTGGCCTGTCCAATGAATTACATTTACTCCCAAATTCTGAAAGGTGCTTTAAAACAAACACAAGGTGAGCCGATATTTCTCTCTCATGAGATTACCAGTAGACGGAAACCTTGGGCTTTATGTGAAAAAAAAAAGAAAAAAAGAAAAAAAAAAAACAAAAAAATCCCTGTTTAACAACCGGAGGAGCATCTCATCTCCAAAGAGTTCAGTCAGAGAAGTTGCCCCCGATTGTGAATTATTAGTCTTTTATTTTCCTGCCTACTTTGTTCTCATGTCCAGTAGAGAACGCTCCCCTTCTCCATCTAGCTAGTTGGCAGATGCTCTGGTAAGCTGGAGCAGTTGCTGCTGTTGCCCACCTGCTGCTTTTTGCCTGGTTTAACAACACTAGGACTTTATTATTCACAGCATCATTAATTAATTAATAAGACATTTGGTGATGATATTAAGGAAGCTGGAACCATTTCAGTTTTAGAGTGTCACTACTCAAGACATTGGCACAATTGATGTTTGCTCAGAAATAGTAGAACATGGCAGGGAATCTGGGACAGAATCATACACGGCTAATATGGACCCAACTAATTAGAATGCCATCATAATCTGGATGGGGAGCCAGCTAGTATTTACCTTTTTACAAGTGTAAAAAATAATTTCTGAAGCGGTGCCATGAAAGAGTGATTCTCAGTAGGGATAGGGAGCTACGGCAGAATCTGTTACCCAGAAACATGCCAGGTTTGAAAACATATATTCACTACACCTATTTCTTACAGAAGCCAGAAAGTGAAGCTGAATGAAACTTCTTGACTGGAGAAGAAGGAATATATAGAATATAGAGTGTTAAATCAATGTAGGAGGTATGTAGAGTGGGAACAAAAAGTCAAAAAATACTCTGAAAGTATAAATTAAATATTTGGAAGAGTCTTTAACTTATTCATGAGAACAAACTATTTCCAAGAACTTTCCAGCATATATTATATATATTTAAAAGTCCTGGTTACCATGGATTTTAATAGCTGGTGTAGCAGAATCTCCCTTTTTTATTTTTTATTACTTTTAAGCCTAATTGGAGAAAGCACGGTGGTGGGCAGGCAGAGTGCTACCAAGATGATGATAGTGGCTTTGTTGCTATGCTGCAGTCAAATTCAGTGAATATTTCTGAGAACATTCTGAGTGTGTGTCCCAGGACTTTTGAGAGCTCACTTCTTCATTAAACCTGTTTCCTCGCTGTAGGTTCCAGTTATTATTGCTATATAACAAGCCACACCAAAACTTAGTGGCATAAATCACTCATGGTATCGTGCTGGTGGGTCTGTGGGTCAGGAGTTTGGACAGGGTATAGCTTGTATTGTTTGTTTCTGCACCATGATGTCAGGGGCTTCAGCTGGGTAGCCTCAAAGACAAGGGGTGACTCAAACGCTCGGGACAGAAATCATGCAGAAATATCTTCACTCATGTGTCTGTTGATTTGGCTGCCTACTGGACTCTTGTCTAGAACATCTACACATGGCTTCTTCAAGTGATCTCTGTGTGAGCTAGTTTGGGTTTCTTCCCAGAATAGTAACTGGATTCCAAGAGTGAGGACATCAAGAGAGTCAGGTAGAAACTAGCCTTGAAAGATAGCCTTGCATTCACCGTCATCACAAGCCCACCTGGATTAAAGCGGAGGGAACAAAAACCCTATCTCTTAATGGAAAGCATGTCAAAGTCACATTATTTTATAGTAGCAGCTTGTGGGATGGGAGGTTTTTTGTGAGCATCTTTAGAAAATACAGTCTGCCGTGGTATTATTCAGTTCAATAGATGGTTGCTGATGATTTGCTGAATAGACATTTTGGCTTTTAAAAGTGTGAGCATCAGAAGAACTAGAGGGTTTTAAACAGCTGTAACATCATAAAGAATATCGTGCTTTCTTTGGGAGGCATTATGATCCTCTTCTTCTCCAGCACCCAGGAGGTAACTGGTTTTGTTTGGCAAATACTCTGTACATCTTGAGTTGGTGGGGCATGAGGTCTCCTAGGCTCTGATTGAATAACAATATTATATCCATTGACGATTGTCTTCTTAGGACATATCAGCCTGGGATTTGCACCCTATCTCTGTTGCTTATTACCTGAAAGATCTTGGACAAGTTAGGTAATCTTTCCTTGCCTCAGTTTCCCTGACTATAAAATAGGAGATAATAATAGTGACTTCCTACTAGAGTTGTTTTGGGACTAAAAAGAGGTCACATATGTGAAGCAATTTGCACAGTGCCTGGAACCTACAAAGCATTCAGCAAATGGTAGCTGTTATTATTTAAAAGGGTAGCTCAAACCAACTGAATGCATTTCTTTCACTGAGTTATTAATAACAGTTGTTATTCAGGAGAAAAAAGAAATTTCGAGAAGTGATACATTGATGATGGTGAAAGAAATACATGGCGGAAAGAAACTCTGGAGAAAAAAATATTTAAAAGAGTATTTTAATGCAATGCTGCCATATGGTATGGCAACAGGACTAACTAACATTCTTCCCAGGCTCCCCTCAGAATCTTCGATGAAACTTGCATTTCCCATTAATGTGCTGTGTGGTTGCATTTATCTTGGGACTGTAACAGAGGTGCTGAATCTTGCTTTGAAGAGGGAGAAAATGAGACAGTGGCAACTTTGAGAGATCTTTTACATCGTGTCCTGTTTTATTGCCTGGAGTCCTTCTAGGACTACAGAAGATGAAAGGACAGGTGTTACTCAAGCTCTTATCCCTGCCTCTATCAAACCTACTGTTTGGCTTTTTCTCACTCCTTATTTTAATGCTCTGCATAAAAGAGTCCTTTGATCTCCCATGACAAACATTATTTGAAATCCACTGGGTCTATAGATTCCTCCAGCTCTGAGAATCTTTCAGAATCTATTTCTGTGTTTTCCTGAATATCATGCAATTAGGAACATACTCATAGTCCTCCACAATTTACATTTTTAATTTTAACATCTATTTCTTGGAGCTGTATATAGCTCAATGTGAAACTGTTAGAAAAGTAAAATTTTAGGTTATTTACAACACTACAGATAATCAAAACAAAAGTTTATATGAATATGAGAATTTGTCTTCCAGTAAAACACGAAGAGAGAAAAAAGAGTGTGTGAGAATCAGATCTCTTTTTACCAAAACAAACTCTTCAAAGCACACATGCTCACACATAACAACAACTACTGCCATCACAAAAAGGTTCAGTAAGTCATATCACTGTAAGTGATTTTTTTTTATTTCACAGCAGATTTTTTTGTTACCTTTATTGCAATGACTTTGTTCTGCATCGACTTAGCTAAACTTAATACAATAGGCACATTCCCCAATATTCTTTCCTTGTGTGGTTCCGGGTTGGAACAAGAGATTCATGGGTGATTTGGGAGGTGGAAGCGGAGCAGCAGCCATCTTTAGGGTCTGGCGGCCAGTGTAGGGACCTGCCACCAGGCTGCCTGTGGATGTTGTTGCTGACTTGCTGGCTCATCATGGTGTAGGGTGCACCCAGACCCTCACCTCCTCCAGCTCCTGACAACTCTTCTCCTTTGGCTCTTCTGAGTTCTGAGCCGGATATGCACACTGCTCTGTGTTGAAGATCACCCACCAAGAGTTTACCTACATCATCGAAGTTGGTGGCAGTGGAGGACGAGTGAGAAAGGTTCCAGTTTGTCTTTCTCCTTCCTCAGTTTAAGCTCAACACCCGACACAAAGACAACAACCTTACATAGCTTTCTTAACCAGGTCTAATAATTTTGTAGGGCCTAATCTCTATCCTTAAGTTCCTCCTCCCCTGTGATTCTGGTGGTGCTCCTTCCTTCTTTGATGGAATTGATAGGCCTAGTATCATGTTTCTTAGTTTTTTAAAAACCCACACCTCTACAATCTTTTTTAAAATTTTATCTTCTACATATCTCTAACAGCTAAGAAGATTTTATATATAGTTAACCTTGAATAACGCAGGGGTGCCAACCTCCCGTGTAGTTGAAAATCCATGAATAAATTTTGACTCCCCTAAAACTTAACTACTGAAAACCTACTGTTGACGAGAAGCCTTAGCAATAACACGAACAGTCGATTAACACATATTTTGTATGTTATATGTATTACATACTGTATTCTATAAAGTGATCTAGAAGAAAAAAATGTTATTAAAAAATCATAAGAAAGAGAAAATATATTTACTGTTCATTAAGTGGAAGTGAATCACGATAAAGGTCTTCAATCTCGTCTTTATGTTGAGTAGGCTGAGGAAGAGGAGAAGGAGGAGGGGTTGGTCTTGCTGTCTCACGGGTGGCAGAGGCAGAAGAAAATCCACATGTAAGTGGACTCAAGCAGTTCAAACCCATGTTGTTCAAGGGTCAATCGTGGTTTATTTCCAGTACATTGTGTGAGATCAAGAGGCTCTGAATGGTCTGGCTCCCGATCACTTCCCCACTTGACCTTTTATTTGTCCTTCCTCTGCCCCCACACTCCAAACACACTGATCTCAATGAGCCTTAAACCCATGGAGCTCTTTCCTGTCTTGAGATCTTGGCAAATGGCTGTGATACTTTTCTCCTGTTATTCACATGGCTGGCTTCACTTCTTACTTTTTTATTTATTTAATTAAATATCGCCGTCTATGAGACACCTTACCTAACCTTCCTTTCTATGTGATACTCGCTCTCCACAGTAATGGCATCTACCACTGTATTGCCTTTGTTTCCCCTGACACACATCCACATTCTTATCATATACGTATTTCTCTGTTTAGTGTATTATTGTCCATCACTGACCAGAATATAAGTTCTATCATGGCAGAGGCTTGAGTTTGTTTTATTCTCCATTGCATACATATTTCCTAGCATAACACCCAGAATACAGTACTCTTTACTTGGTGAATAAATAAATTTACTAGCTACACTGATGCATTAATGTAACAATCTGGGTATATATGCACCTGGGAGCACTTGATAGATTCCTTTACAGGACATGAAAGGAGTTTTCAGGTCACCTTCCTCTGCCTTTGATAGCTAGTAGTTGTGTAACTATGAACTTTGCCCTTTCATGAAAACTGTCACAAGCTTCCAGGCCCACGTCCACAAGCTAAGTCATGCTAGAGTTCTGCCTTTGAAAGTTAAATTCGATATAAAGGATATACATGTCTTTTTCCCCCCCAAAAATTGTGTATGGACATAAGTTTCTTTTGATGGAAGTAGTAGTTAAAAAGTAAAATCTTGACCAATCTTAGCATTTATCAAAAACATACATAGATCTTGGATGTGAAGTATAAACTACTACAAAACAGCCTGAAAAATTGAAACCAATGACCATTGCCCAAGAGAAAATACTAAGAAGTCTTTATTTCTTTCTGGATATTACTTATAGACATATATTTTTATAGAAGCACTGTATCTTGTTGGAAATGTAAAAAAAATATAGCTTATCTCCTTGGGTTCACATAGAAACAGAAATGGTACTGTCTGATCAACAATGCTATTTCTGATGTTCTCCAGAGTCACGTATTTTGAACAGAGCCAATAAAAATGAAAAAAAAAATCGCACATACGCCTACCTAGATATACTCATTCTCTTTTTTTAAAGTTTTCATATCTATTTCTATTGTCTATCTGCAAAGAAACTAACTGTAGTTGGGTACTTGTTTAAAAACAGAAAGAAGAGAAGAGCTGGCTTTGCTAACAATGGTAGCAGAATCACAGTGACACTTAAAATATTTTGGCTTTGATAGTTGTCCTTATATATTAACTGACACATCCCTGAGAGAATCAAATCACAATATGTCACTGGAAACCTCTGGTTTTTTAAATGTTTTCTTTTGTGAAAAAATATAATCCACCCACTTATTTGTAAATAGAAAGCAAAGTACAAATCAGGGGTAAAATATATGACCTTCCATGGAGAACTTTAAGTGACTCCTAAAGTAGCTTACTTCTCTCCATTAAACATCTCATCATCGTATCTGGAACTTCTCCTTACTAGAACTTACCATGTTGATATTAAAAATATATAAACTTAAGAAATATCTCTACTCTATCCTAGATTGTAAATTCTGGTAGAGATTATAGTAAGAAAAGGATTGTTTTTCTAATTTACTGCTGTGAAACCTTTGTATGCTATGTACATGCTATGTACAAAGCCTTACACAGTGCTTTGTACATAGCATGTGTTAAATAATGTCAAATGGATGAATAAAGCATACCCCTAACAAAAATAACAGCAATATGGTTCATTTTTTACCTATGTTTTCCCTTTTGTCCACTTTTTATTTCTACATAAAAATGGAGAGAGAAAAAAATCCAGATATTTGTAAAATTCTTGAGAACATCATCACAGATGTTGCAAAACCCTACACTAACGCATAACACCACTATGTAAATGTAGGTATAATGATGGTAGAATTGTGGTAGCATTGTGGTAGCATTCTTCAAACTAGAGAAAACTGCGTACATTAAGTGCTTGATAATATGCTGAACCAAAAAAGTGATTGGTGTATCAATGTTCTTTCTTAATGTTAAAATCATCAAAGACTTCTACTTCTTCCTATCACGGCTCTTAATTCCATTGAAGGTGAAGAACCACACAAGTTCATCAATAAAACTATTTCCCTTTAACTTTTAATATCACTGAAATTATCTTGAATGTCTTCTCTGACCTCTTTTCAAACTTTCAGTCTTGAAAATAAGTAGGATGCCTGCTAGATCTAGTCAGAAAGGGAGGTGAGGAAGTGGGACAAGTCAGGAGATGGTAATTAATCATACCAGTAATTAATCATACCACCTAGGGTACTGCTTCCAAAATTGGCTGAAGATAAGAATCACTGGAACTTTTCATAGAAATTAAAGAAAGAAAGATTACTGGCTGCAACTGAAACCCACTGAGTATGACTTGCCAGAGGTGATCTATATATTTAATATATACAGCCCTTAAGGAGTCTTATCACTGGTCAAGCTAGAAAGGACTGCTCAGGGTGATACAGGATTGGGGGTGAACCCAGGTACAGGTGATAGAAAGTTGTTCAGTGACTCATGAAAGGCAGAGCATTCAGCATACAGATAATTAAGGCAGATATGTCTGCAATACCAGGAAGCCACAAGAGACAAAACTGGTTTCCCAACAGGTTACCACGGTATAGCTATTAATACAATAATTGTGGTATAAGGAAATACGGGATCTACTCATGTGAGGTAGTTCCTGCTTAAAAATAATTGAGGTCTAACTTACATCTAGGAAAGTGTACAAGTCTGAATTCTAAGACTTGATAAATTTTTACATATGTATGCACCTCTATCTCCCATCTAGATCAAGACATTGACCATGACAATTACCCCAGAATATTTCTTTATGTGACTTCCTCTGCAATTTCAATATGCTTTCACTTTTTTTGAAGTCAGTATTATATGTGATGATGTTTTATTTCATTTTCCTTGCAGATCTGTGTAATTTGTGTTCTCTGTCTCATCATTCCTGCCTGGAGAATGGTAATTTATAATCTTTTCAAAGAATGAATGTTTGGGTTTGTTACATTTTTTTTTATCATATGTGCATTTTCTATTTCATGGAATTATGCTCTTAAGTGTGTATTATTTTTCCTCTTTCTATTTCTTTAGGATTAATTTGCTGTTCTTTTCCAGCTATATGAGTTAGAATCTAAGGTTCCTGAATTTTAACCCTTCATTTTGAACACAGATGGTCCCCAACTTACAATGGTACAATTAAGGATTTTTCAACTGTAGGGTGGCGTGAAAGCAATCTGTGTTTAGTGAAACTGTATGTCGAATTTTGAGTTTTGGTCTTTGCCTGAACCGATGATATGTGGTGTGATACTCTCGTGACGCTGTGCCGCACCAGTGAACAGAGCTCTGTCAGCCACTGGGTCATGAGGGTAAAAAAAACTTGGACTTCACCATGTGCTGTGTTGCCCAACTCTAGGCAACAGGAAGGGTTATGGGCACATTTAAGGTAGGTCGGGTCAAACTATGATGTTTGGTAGGTTAGTGTGCCAAATTCATTTCTGACTTATGATTGTTTTTAACTTACAGTGGTTTTATCAGGAAGCGATCCCATTGTAAGTTGAGAAGCACCTGTATATGCCTTCAAAGCTACCTGTTTCCCTCTATGCATTGTTTTATATACATTCCATATAGTTGGATAAATCATGTTTTCATTATCTTTCATCTCAAAATAGTTTCAAATGTCTATTGCAATTTCTTCCATGAATCATAGGTTATAACAATATAAGTATTGTTTAATTTCCAACATTTGAGGATTTTCAGGTATCTTTCTGTTATTAATTCAACCCCATGGCAAATTACTTAGTGATTATACACAGCGTGATTTCAATCTTTTGAAAGTTCTTGAGGCTTGCCTTATTCACGAGAACATGGTCTATTTTGCTAAATTATCTATGTGCTCTTGAAAATAATATGTATGCAATCTATAGTTGCTGGATGTAGTATTAGGTCAATTTGGATAATCATGATCAAGTCTTATACGGTACATCCTTACAGATTTTTTTGTCTACGTGTTATAATAGTTGTTTAAATAGCAGATTTAAAACCACCAACTAGGATTTTGAATTTTCTCTCTTTTCTTCTAGTTTTGTATATTTATGCTTCATATATTTTTATTTCCTCTAATGTACACCTGTTTACAAATCATTGAAATGTACAAATGCTTCAAATTTATTATTGGGTCCATATATATTTAGGATTGTATTATATTCCTGTTAAGTTGACCATTTTCCCATTAGGAAATATTCTTTATCTCTCAAAATCATTCTTTATTTTTTCTTAACATCTCTTTCTTTATTTAAATTGACAAAAAAAATTTGTATGTATTTACTGTGTAAGATATGTTATTGGAAATACACTGTTGAATGGCTAAATTGAGCTAATTAGCATATGCATTACCTCACATGTTAACAATATTCTTTCACATATTAACATATAACATATTCTTTGCTGTAAGAACACTTAAAACCTCGCTTGTCAGCTTTCAAGAATACAATACAGTCATGTACCACATAAAGATGTTCAGTTAACAGTGAACTACATATACAATGGTAGTGTCATAATATTATAATGACACTGAAAAATATCTAGTGGCCCTGTAGCCATCACGATGTTGTAGCACAATGCATTACTCATGTGTTTGTGGTGATGCTGGTGTAGACAAACCTAGCGCACTGCCAGTCGTATAAAAGTCTGGTACATACAATTATGTACAGTACATAATATTTGATAATGATAATAAACAACTATGTTACTGGCTTATATATTTATTGTACTACACTTTTGATCATTATTTTAGAGTGTACTCCTTCTACTTAAAAAGAAAGTTAACTGTAAAACAGCCTCAGGCAGGTCATTCAAGAGGTATCCAGAAGAAGGCATTGTTATAATACCATAGGAAATGACAGCTTCTTACATGTTACTGCCCCTGAAGACCTTCCGGTGGGACAAAACGTGGAGGTGGACACAGCAATGTTGATGATCCTGACCCTGTGTAGACCTAGACTAGAGTGTGTGTTTGTGTCTTACTTTAACAAAAAAGTTTAAAAAGTAAAAAAAAAAAAAAAACAACTCAATTTAATAGAAAAAAAGCTTATATAATAAGGATATAAAGAAAGAGAATATTTTTGTACAATTGTACAATATATTTGTTTTAACTAAGTATTATTATGAAGAGTCGAAAAGTTTAAAACATTAAAAAGTTTTTCAGGCATAAAAGTTACAATAAGCTAAGGTTAATTTATTATTGAAGAAAGAAAATATGTTTATAAATGTACTATAGCCTAAGTGTCCAGTGTTCATGAAGTGTCCAGTGGTGCACAGTGATGTCCTGGCCTTCACATGCACTCACCGCTCACTCTGACTGACCCAGGGCAACTTTCAGTCCTGTCAGCTCCATTCACGGTAAGTGCCCTGTACAGTTGTACCATTTTTAAATCCTTTGTACCATATTTTTACTGTACCTTTTCTGTGTTTAGCTATGTTTAGCACAAATCCTTACCATTGTGTTGACGATTGCCTGCAGTATTTGGCATAGTAACCTGCTGTACCGGTTTGTAGTCTGGGAGCAATAGACTACAGAATATAGCCTAGGTATGCACCATGTAGGCTATACCATCTAGGTTTATGTAAGTACACTTTATGATGTTTGCATAATGATGAAATTGCTTAATGATGCATTTCCTGGAATGTATCTCCATTATTAAGTGATGCATGACTTTACATTGTTATTATCTATAGTCATTATGTTGTACAATAGATCTCTTGATCTCAAAATAATTCTTATTTTAAAGTATATCACGGCATTTGCTAATAGAGATTAGTTTTATTACTTTTCTCTTCCAATTCTTATGCCTGTAATTGTTCCCTCTTTTATAATTGCTTTGGGTAAAACCTCCAGAACAATTTTATATAATAGTGGACTTAGTGGGAATGACTCTAATGTTTTCGGATTAAAGATGTTTGCTTTTGTATTCAAGTATATATTTGATTATCTTGTTGATACAGCCAATCATTCATGTTTTCTCAAGAATTTTTATTAATAACTGGCGTTTTATGTTATCAAAAGGTTTTTCAGTATCTATGAAGATAAGCCTACATTTCCTAGTCGGCATATTAATATGATAAATTAATAAATTCCCTAATATTGAAATGTATCTTTGCATTTCTAATATAAAATCAACTTGGTTGTTGTGTATTATTCCCCTAATGTTCAGTGAAGCCTCGATACTGATATTTCATTTACAATTTTGACTTTGTTATCCATAATTGATTTTAATCTATAGTTTTCTTTTTTCTGTGTTTCATTATCAGGTTTACATAATTAATGTTATAACAGCTTCATAAAAATAATTTGGTTGATTTCTTTTATATTTTATATTCTGTAAGAATTTATATAGCATTGGTACTATCTCTGTTTCTTCTATGGAAATTGGTTTGTTTATCTTTTTGTTGAACTATATTTTCCTAAGAAGTATTGTCTTTCATCTGGGTTTTCAAATGTATTTACACAAAGGTATGCAAAGTAGTCTTTTTATGATTTTTAAATTTCTTCTGTATAATACGCATTTCTCCTTGTCATTTCTTATTTTGTATAATATAATTTGCTTCCTCTACTTTTTTTTCTTAACGTATTTGACCTCAATTCTGTCATATGTCTTACACTGGTAATTACTGTGTATATTATGTATTTATGCATGCTATTCGTATGCTTTACTGTATTTCTCCATTTCTTATGTCTTCTTTTTAAAATTTCTTTTGATATTTAGGTAGATTTCTATTTCTATTTTAGAAATTACATTTATATTAATAACTTTTATGGTGCCCTCAACCTTTTAGTCTAATGTAGTCTTTTCCTGTTTGGTCTGTTGTAATTTGTATGTTTTTACTCTTACCTATTACCTAAATAATAATCAATGAGCGTTTTAATTTCCCATTCTCTTTCCCTTCTCCTCCCATTTCTTTAGTTGCCGTCTTTCTACCTTGTCAGAGTAGTATACAATGTTTGCTGTAATTTTTTACCCGTGACCACTTTCTTGCTTTAGTCTTAGCCCTACAACTAAATGCATGAAATATTCAGTATTGGTCTGTCTGCTGTGATTTCTCCAGTCATTTCTTGGTTGGATAAAGCTTCTATTTTAGTAATGTTAACTCCTGATGCAGTATGGTTTAAGACTTCTATCACAGTTAAAATTACTATCAAATGCTATTTGTATTCTTTTTTGTCATAAGTAATTTATCTTTTAAAACTTTTTTTTTAATTCTTTTTGCTTTGGCCAGGGAGAGTATAGCAATTTTTATTTACCAGAGACTCTAAAAGTGCTTATGTATTGGGGGTTTACTACTGCTGTTCTTTTAAATCTTGAGACCACTTTGTGACATGGACTGGACCCCTGGGAAATGAGAGGCCACAGAGAGCAGAGAGGGATCACCCCAGTGAGGCTTTCTCCAGACTGGGCTGCTGACCACACACGTAAGTTGAGGCCAGTCTGTACAAATTCATCCAGATCCAGCAAATTCATCACATGACTACAGACAATGAAAGAGCCCAACAGATACCAGTTTAGGCAGTCCAGACAAGAAGGCCAAATTGGCCAATCCAAAGAGTCATGAGCTAAATAAATTAGTTGTTTTAAGTCACTAAAGTTTGTGCAGCCATAGTTAACTGATACATCTCCCTATCCTGCATTCTCTTATACTAGTCAATATTATTGGTTATTTTATTTTTTCTTCTTTATAAGCATGTTTGCTAATTTTTTGTATTTACCCTAGAAATTATAAAATATATCTTTAACTTAGTATAGTCTACTTGAAATTAGTGTTTTTACCACATATCAGGCAATGCAAGAACATTATATAATTAAACTCCATTTACCCTTTCCCACCTTTATTTTTTCTTTTTTACTATTTTTGTTGTATATTTTGTCTCTATTTGTCATCAGCTCAACAAAACATTGTTATTTATTTAAGAGGTTGGCAAACAACAGTCTGTGGAATGCCACCTGCTTTTATTGTTTAATTGGAACACAGCTGCTGTGCTTTAAACATGGCCCTTCCAAAATTCAGGTGTTGCCAATGTGGTAGTATTAAGAGGTGGGCTTTTAAGAGGTGATTAGGACCCGAGAGCTCCTCACTTGTGAAGTGGATTAAGGCCTTCCACCTTCTGCCATGTGAGGACGCAGAGCTCCTCCCCTCTGGAAGATGCATCCCTTACCACACAACTCAACCTGCCAGCACCCTGACTGTGGACTTCCCAGCCTCCAGAACTGTGAGAAAATAAATTTCTGTTCTTGGCAAATTATCCAGTCCCAAGGATTTTTTTTTTTTTTTGTAGCAACGCAAACTAAGACAACAGTTTTGCCTATTCATTTGTATATTGTCTATGGCTGTTTCATACTACAATGGTAGTGGTTGAGTAGCTGTGAGAGACTGTGTGGTCTGCAAAGCCTGAAATATTGACTGTTGGGCTGTTAAGAAAAACTTTGCTGACCTTTGCTTTAGAGAGTCTATGGACTTTTATATTTACCCATATATTGATATTTCTGGGGCTTTTCTACGCTTTCAATTTCTGTTTGATACAACTTTATTTCACCTTGATTTTTTATTGATAGTTTTATTTTGGGTTGGCGGTTTTTTTTCTTTCATTATTTTGAAATTGTCATTTTATTGCCTTTGTGTTTCCATAATTTGTGCTGAAAAGCAGTAATTATCCTGTGGTTCCTTGAAAGTAATGTATTTTCCTCTATTTCTTAGGCTGCTTTAAACACTTTTTTTATATTTAGTTTTCAACAATGTGACTATAATGTGCCTGGGTGTGATATTCTTTGCATTTATCTTGCTTGTATTTTATTGAACTTCTTGTAACTTATCCTGCCAACTTTAACTGCATTTGGAATATCCTCAGCTATTATTTTCAAATATCTCTATATTCTTTTTCTCCCATTTTTTTCATTTTAGTGACATATATGTTTGGCCATTTCACTATGTCCCACATCTCTCTATTTTATCCTTGTTTTCATCAATTGTTTTCCTCTTTGGGCTTCAGAGGAATATTTCCATTGACTTATATCATTGAATTTACTAATCGCCTCTTCTGCTGTGTCCAGTATAAAACCTACCGGATGACTCATGCTTTATCGCACATACAGTAACTTTTACTGTATTTCAACATTGCAGATGCTGTTTTGTGCTAATATTTCAAAAATTTCTCACTGTATACTTAAAGTTCTGAAGTTGATCAATTCAAAGTAAATATTTACTTATATTTTTGTTATTTCTTCTATGTTTCATTTTCCCCACTAGCACCACACCTCTCCACGTGCTAGTCATGTTAGCACCGCTAATTCTAATCTATGTCCTCTATCCCTCAAGACCGTTTCTTTGTATTCTATTTCCCTCCGGTTTGGTTTCAGAAAACACCCTCAAGGGAAAGATGTGGTTCTTTTGTCTCAAGAATTTATAACCCTTATGTTGCTTGCTGTCCAATGCCTTTGAACAGTCATTTCATATATTTTTCCAATTTTTAATTTTGTTCACAATGGGCGATGAGTTTGAATTGGCTAATTTGGTCATGGCCAGCCAGAAAATCTATGAGCTCGTTCCTGGTCTCTGAGATGTTCAGCAGCAAGTGGCAGGGCCGGCTGTACACTAGGACTCTGTTCCTGTGGCTAACCTGGTACATACAAGGACTGGACATGATTAAAAAACTCCAGATACCTATTTCTAGGCAGGTTAGAAAACTATGCATCCTCAGTGGAAGAAACATAAAAAATAACCCAGTTTTTAGAGCTCTTTATTGGGCAGGACTTTGGTCTGAGGAATAAGACCAAAGCCCAGTTATCTGAATTGAGATAATAACCCTGTTATCAGCATGTTTCGATTGATTGTGGGTCATTCATATATTTAGCTACAGGTTCTTAATATTGTTTCCGTAGACGAGGCTCAAGTGGCATCAATTCTGAATGAAAAAGGAGGCACAGGCTTGGAAAATTATAGGAGATTTGTTTTTAGTTGACACTAGATAGTGTGATTTTATTAAAAGATTTGAATAATAAGGTGATCATGTAGTGACAGACAACCATTTTGCTGAGCTGGAATTTACAATAAAAAATAGGGAGAATTCCCCTGATGTTCCACATCAAAGATTCACTTGAGTTAAAGATGGGAACCTTTAAGATTGAAGTGCCCTAATTAATATAGTGCTTATTAATTATAGACTTCAAAAAGCTTTTATTTTCAAAGTTTAGAAACACCGCTAATGACCTTAATATGTCTTATTATGCACATCTTTACCTCACCTTGCCACTGGGGAAGAACAAATTTTAACTCTGATCTGCTGGCTAACGATATTAAATAAACGAGCATTTTAAACAGCTGGTTCCTAGGCCATTTTTTTTTCCTCTGAGTGTGTGACAGGAACAGAGCAGTAACAGTTTTCTCTTTTTGCTCTTCCTAATACAGGAGGACTTGCAGGGCTCTCCGTGCCATCCGCTGTCCATTCTAGGGAAACTGATAAGGGGAGGAGATCTACATTCAGAGGAGGAGAAGATAACTTATGGCAGAAAATTGAGCATAAGCGAAAGGAGGTGGAAGGAGGATACTTAGTATTTTCCAGCCGTTCTTGCAGACACTGAACGAGAGGCATGAGTTCATTTGCCTTCATGACAACCTTAAGGTAGTATGGGAGACACTATTTGTTGCCTACCCAATATCCTATTCTCCTGTTTCTCTCATTAAGAACATTCCAGTTTTGTTTGGGCCAATGTTCCCAAACAAATTACTGACTTTGTGAACTTCCCTTGCAGCAGGTCTGGGTGGCGATGTGTAGAGGGACGTCAGTGGAGAATTTGGGGGAAAGCTTTTACTTTAGTTACCAATGCAATCCCTTCTTCCTTCTCCCCTTCCCTTCCCTTAAATCGGGACATGGCGGCTGAAGCTGAAGCAACCCTCTGTGACAATGAGAGAATGGCCCAGAAAATTAGAGAGCAGAGGCCCTGACATTGTTGAGCTCCCAAGCCAAGGCCGACCACCACCTACCAGCAGGCTCGTTATAGGAGAAATTAATACCCAGATTTGTTTCAGCAATGGATTAGCTTTTCTGCAGCTGAGTTCGTTGCTAAGTACCACTGGTAGCCATTCTCACTACACAGATGAGAAAATTATGTCAGTGAGTTTAAAGAACTTGCTCAAGATCGCGCAGGTGGAAAATGGGCATAAAATTGATGAGGGAGGTTGCCGGGGCTGACGTGGAGAGATGGACTCTGGAGCTCGCACTGGAGGAGGAAAGTATTTGGGAGCATCTCAAGGGGGAGTGTGAGATACTAAGAGTGAGATTGTGGGAAAAAATAGGACTTTTAAATTTTGCTTTTCATTGTAAATATATTTTTCCTTTGGAATTTCTTTGGGACTGTGGTGAAAGTTTAGATAGCTTTTATTTACTTCTTGGTTATTCAACTATGGTTCATATTTTAATAATAGAAATATGAAATCACTTAGTGTATGCCTGGTACATTTTAAGCATTCAATAATATTAGTTGTTACAAATAGAACAATGATAATGATAAATACTATGCAGGCTTCAAGAATAAATCAAGTCAATTAATTAACCTGAAAGTATCTTTCTTTCAAAGTTTTCTTACTCTTGGAAACACAAGATAGGTATTATAATTCCGTATCACCATATTGAAAGATGTATAAAATATTAATGATTCAGCAAATATTTATTGAGTGACTATATGTGTAAAGCTCAGTGAATGAGACACCTTCTTAAGAAACTTAGAATCAAGTAGAAGACAATATATTTCATATTATACTATAATGATATAATGTTAATTTTATATAACATTAGATTACTTATATAACATTACTTAGATTACTTATATAACATTATATAACATTAGATTACCTTTACTTAGACTTAAGTAAAGGTATAATTGATACATTGTAGCAATACAGAAATATGAGTGATCAAAAATGAGTGCTCAGGGGTAGGAAAAGTTCTTGTGGAGGAATTATCTTTTGAGTTGGAGGTTGAAAGATAAATTATGCACAAATAGGTGTCAAGTAGGGGTGGGAATGAAAGGCATTCTAGATTGAACAAACAAGGATGGGGAAGAATGTTCATTAAATGCCAGTTTTTTGATGTTAGATTGCAGAATGCTTGGAAAGATGTACTAGATTATGTCCTAGGGAAGCAAAGAAGTATGGTCTTACTTTAGCATAAAATTAGGATTTTTTGGCAGTCGAAAAAAAATCACCACGTTCATTTTTTAGGGAAAAACAAACACCTCTCACAATAACGTGAGAGTTGATTTGACAGCTGGGAGATGGGCTGTGGGAACAACCTTCTCCACACTTACATAAGCAAATGGCTTTCCTGAAGCTGGCTGCATTCACATATAATATAGAGTTAGTGTGAAGTCAGTTTCACTGATGAAGATTGTGGCCCAGAGAATTTGAATAACTTGAGTAAAATTACATGGATAATAGGTAGATATAAAACAGAAGAGATGAGATTGTAAGTATTCTTGAGATGATTAGGGATATAGCTGGAGCCAAAGCGACAGGAGTCATCTTAAGAAAGCTGAAGAAAGAATTTTTGAAAATTGTATAGGAATTAAAAGGAGATGCGAAGAAAATAAAACTTGATGTTCCCATTCTTGGCGAAAGTAGGAAAAGATGCACTTTCCTAAAGGCGACTTACATTGGGTGTGTTTGGATGAGAGGTCACCATAATACAGAAACAACCAGTGTGCAGTTGAAAGCCCATGAATGGAAGTGAGCTCAATTGAAACAAGAGATGCGGAGTGGAGGAAAGAAGCCAGGAGATAGAGAAAAGCATGTGGGACCTTTGAGAATACCTACATATAAAGGAATAGGTGAAAGAAGGTCTTTTAAAATGTTATCAAATGGATTATTGCCTTTCTTGTATGACATCACTCATGATGAAGTAGATTAAATATGGCTGTTTAGTGGGATGCAGTTAGAAAAGCATTATGTGCCGAGCATGGTGGCACGTGCCTGTAATTCCAGCTATTCAGGAGGATGAGGTGGGAAGGCTGCTTGAGCCCAGGAGTTCAGATCCAGCCTGGGCACCTTAGTGAGACCCATCTCTCTCTTTCTCTCTCTCAAAACAAGCAAACATTTCGTATTCAGATTCTTGACTCACATATTTTTCTCATTATTTTGTCATACGTGTATACTTTTGATTTAGCTTTTAAGGTATCTCATTTGGAAGTGACAAATACCAGTGAAAATTGTGGTCTGATTTTTTTCCAGGGGATATTGGCTAAAAGATGAGAGAAAAACAAATAGCTCCAGAATAAAAAGAAAAATATATTTGCAATCAACCTCATTTGCTCAGGCAAAGAAAACAAAAAGCAGAACAAAAAACCCCACATTTTTTTCTATATATGTATCAGTATGTCATAATAGGACTATCAATAAAAAGAAGCAGGTGTTTTGTCTTAACACAATTTGTCAAGGTCACTGTAACTGAAAACAAAACTACACGAAAGGGCTCTAAGCCCCATCCCTCTCTCTCCTGTCTACCCTTGGGCCCCCTCAAACATAATTCTTAGAGATTGTTTCAGTAACTAAAGCCACCTCTTCCGTAACTGTACCAGGCATAGAGAATTTCTCCTGGCCTGGCTTTGAATACTTAATTTCTGGACACATCTGTTTCTCTTTAGGAGTTAACTTTTAAAAGTAACCTTTCAGAAGATGAAAGGGAGGCATGAAACATTTTCATTTCCTTGAAGAATCTTGTTTCTCTTCTCTCAGGAGACAATTGCACCAGGGAGCCGTCTGGTTCACTTTAAACGAGAGCTGCTTGTTTCATTTAAAAAATGAAGAAAAAAAGAGGGAAAACAGGTGGTTTGTAAGCAGACACACAACTCAAACAGATTTTCTTTTAATTTGTGCCAATTAGTTGACCAAGAGAGTCTAAGGTTCCCGTTTGTCTCAAAACTCAAAACAAAACCCTGATTACCTAACTCCCTACTCCCCCAACGTAAGGCCCAAATCCATTTTCCAAGCCTAACTTTCATGTTTACCACTTTACTTTCCAACGCTTGTACTTTCTCACTTAAAATTAAAGAGCAAGAGGAATAATTACAAACATAATTACGTAGTGAAGGGCCCTTTATGTGGTGTGTAGTTAATTACAGCTGCCCAATTATGCCTCCGAAGGCAACCCCTTGTACTCTCTCTGCCTTTCCCCTGTTGTTTAAAGACGCTATTGAAAACTATTGGAACAAATTGATTTTCATATAATTAGTATACTCAAATCAGATGATTTACCAGATCATAATAAATTTGTTTTATAATTTAGCCTCCCTTACCACTTGTGCTTTTAAGCATTTTGGAGACTCTTGGGAGAATGATATGCTTTATTTTCCTATTAGTCATCCCACATAAAGCTCCTTACAGAGCCTGCAAGGCAAAGAAGGGATTACTGACTTCCAATCCTTTAGCAGGTAATGTCTGTGGCGGGGGCCAGATTAGCAGTCAGGGAGGTTTTACCCTTTAGGTTTTTTATTTGTCTGCGTAACTGGAAACATTAGTATTACTTAAAAGAAACAAAAACAGTAATATTGTCCCATCCCTCCCACTTCCCTCCTCTTGTTCCCTTCCTGGAAGGCAGCAGGTTTGGACCTACGTGAGGGGAGTATCAGATTGGGGTAGTGGCCATCCTGTGTCAAGTCCCACCAGAAGAGGGACAGCCTGGTGGGGTCGAGGGATTGAGCTAACACATTTAATGAAAGATAATGGGGGCTGGTTTTCTCACTGTTGGAGGAGGGAAATGCAAATATGGAAATGGAAAAAAAGGAAAACAAACGCACTTTCATTGGATTGGGATGAAAATATTGGTGCGAATTCCTGTTTTCAATACCTAAGCTATAGAAGTAAATACAGACACAGTGTAGATTTAGCGCCCACAGGAGAACTGGGGTAGAGCAATGTCCTGGCAGCAATGAGCCTACCTGGTACCTGTATCTTGTTTTCTTAAAACCATTATCCTCCAAAAAGACCCAGGGAGGAGTGACTTGATTCCAGTCAGCCCTGGAGGAATAGCTGATTCCAGGACTGCAGCAAAGAAAGAATAAAATGACCTGCAGCCTGTGTTGTGTCAGAAAGTTAAGGATTAGTCCAAAGAATAGTGGGGATGTGTCACAAGGATTCAGAAGCCAGATTGAAAGTACAGCCACTAGTCAAATCTGGGACAATTTAAGCAACCGCTACCAGCATCACCACAAAGTGATGATAGCAGTGAATTATAATCCATTGAATAAATAGTTCTACATGATATAAATACATAAAAGCAATGGAGATAAAGTACTTTTTTTTAGCATAGAATGCTAACTAATAAAGGTAGAAGGAATGGCAGAATGAGAAAATCTCCAAGTGACCACTCTCACAAAAAAAAAGATTAATTCAGGGAAGAACTGGCAAAGGATATGAAAATCGGTGAGTAAAAGAAGTATGAGGAATGCAATTTCACATACTCTCAAAGCTTCTACCCACAAAAACACTTATTCCCTATAAACAGAGTGGGTAACCCTACAAAAGTGAAGACTCACACAAGACATCTTAATCGAGCGGACAAAGTTAACATTACCAGTCCTGGGACAAATCAATACCTCTGTACCACCCAATGCATTCTGATGAGAAGAAATTGGTGTCACTTTTGTAATATTGCGGCCAAAATGCATAATTTGGGTATAATGATGTGGAATCATCAGTTAAACCCAAATTGAGAGGCATTCTCTATAATGACTGGCTTGTAATCTTCACAAGTACCTCAGTCAAAATTGTCAAGTCCAAACTGAGGAATGTTCCAGATGGAAGGGACTATAGAGAGAAAACAGTTGGGTGTCGCTGTGATCCGGGATTGGACTCTTACTGTCAATATCAAAGGCATCACTGGGGTCATGGGTGAATCGTGGATGAGTGCCGTAAGTGAAGGTTATTTGGGATTCATTTGCATGATTCTTGGAAATTCTCTGAAAATATGATAGGTTTTCTTCAAAGTGAAGGTAATAAATGATGTTAGCATAGCACCACCACTATGGCACTGTCCTTTATATATAAAAAGGCTACTGATAAGTGGTTATCCATCAATGCCATCACATTGCCTGCTAGAGCTTAAGTTCAGCAAAGAGAGAAACCCTGCATATCGCGTACTCTTCTAGGGGGCTCAATCAATACCTGTTAGACCCAAATAGATCTGTGAATAGCTGGATAAATATTAATAGTACTTCCTCATGCTATGCTCAATGAATAAGTGACTTGGCAGTAGGGAGACTCACAGTGTTTTTGTTCTGTTTTGGTGATAAAATTAATGTCCATTTCACAGATGATCTCATGGAGGGAGGCAATCTACATCGTGGTTTGCAGAGTCATTAAGGACAGATACTGAAGAGAGGCCTCCTGGGTTAGAATCCTGGTCGTGAACTTCAACGCAGTGTAAGACTAGGCAAGACACTTTCATCTCTGAGCCTTTGTTTCATTTTATGTGAAATGGGATGATAACTCATTGAGGCTATCCTCTTAGGGTTGTGGGTGGTTGTAACGGAGATAAATGTGACTGCAGTGAAGGAATAGGAAGAATACAAAAGGATTCAACTCTGCTGGTGTTAAGGTGTATGTAGTATATGTGATGCACAGTCACAAAGGATATCTGATTCTTGGGGTCTAGCAAACTGCAACAGGGCAGTCACAGACAAGAAGGGAAAGGAACTGTGAATACTGATTTTTATTCATTAACTAGGTATTATTTATCCGCTGTTTATTGACTGCCTACTGTATGCCCAGAACTGTTCTAAGCATGGGGGATATATCGGTGAAAAAATATTAAACAAGTGACCTGAAACTATAGTGTGCATAGAAATCACTCACAGGGGTCCTGAGCCTATCCTGGGTAGAGCTCTGGGAGACACGCTTTTAACAAGCACTTCTAGATGCTTAGCAGTATTGACACTTCTGACAGTCACCAGTATACATTACTAGTAATATTGTAAAGGTATTTGCCAACCCTATGAATTAGGTACCATTATTATTACATTTTATAGATGAACAACCTGAGATTTAGAAAAATTCATGTCTTGCTCTTGGTTTTACGGCCAGTGTGAGGCAGATTCAGGACACTAACCCTGTTCTGTCCAACATTAAAGCCAGCTCAATGCCAGCCTGCCACCCTAATAGTTTCAGAAGGCAGAGCTTTAGACTCGGGAATACTCAGAGCAGACAGAGCAGAGCGGCATCCTGGCTGCAGTGAACAGCGGGACACAGTGGCTGGGGCTCGGGGCCTGTGTTTAGTCCAGGGTACGGTCACCTGCTGAGTCTGGTTAGAGAGCATGCCCAGCTGAGTTCAGGCATACATCAAAGTCCTTGATTGAGACCCAAAAATAAATGTGCCAGAAAAAGATGATTAAATGACAAACTAATGTTAGCTGCAGTTAAAAAAAGAAACAGAAGAGAAATTTTTACCTCAACACTAGATGACACCAACATGTTAATCCTTTAATCCCCGTGAGCACACACGCGATGTTCATCCTCAATCCGTTATAGCAGTGGGAGAGGGAAACCGCAAGAACGTGAGCATCCACCACTGCTCTCCCCGCCCACACAAAGTTAACTGAGCCACGATTGTCTTCCAACGAGGCGAAACCTTATCGTGTTCATTCCAAGTCGACGTCTCCATGCAGTCTTCCCCTCTCGGGCATTCTTGTTACCAATAAACAAAGCATAGCCAAAAGCTGCAAGAGTGAAGAACACATGATGCTGACATTCATTATTTTTGGTCTCTTTCTCTTTTTCCTTAAACAAAACTCCGTGCAAATGTATGTCCCTCTCGGCCTTTCTCCTGGTGTCCTTTTGTCAAAGAGCCATCCATTTTACCTTCTAATGAATCAGAGGCCTTTCTTCAGAGAATTTCAAAAAGCTTTCAAGTTGGTAGGTTTTGTGCTTCAGTCGTGATAGCCGCAAGCTCAAAATGTGCACAAACTGCAGAAACAAGTTCTAGATGAAGTTTCTGGAGTTAATAGTGAGAGTGCCAATCATACTCAATCTCAGGTGCCAAGCGCTCTCTCTGAAATACATTCCAATGATGAGGAGTCGGCTTCGAAAGACTTAAAAAGGATGGAGGAAGTGAAGTTCGGTATTTAAGACCTTATTTCTTGAACACCAGAATCCCTTATGATACATGTTAAAAGGGAAGATTCTTAGGCTCCTCCAGACAAATGAATCAAGATTTTGGGGATTCTTGCATTTTTAATGCATATTCAAATTTGAGCTCTCCTGCTTTAAAACTTGATGCGTGTTATTCATAATGCTTTATGTGAGCAGCCGAAGCCAGCCCCCAGGATGCTGTACCTCTCTGTCTTAAGACTCCAGATCACAACCATAAGAACAAGAAGAAGTTGCAGCGGTCTTCGCATTGCATAAAATAAGCCGGGCACATATGTGCTAGATGCTATATATTCCATTGAATTCTTACAACTCTATGGTTCATGTACCATTTTTTTCCTCTCATTTTCTCCTAAGAAAATTGAGAAAAGTGATGTGACCTGTCCAATGTCACAGAACTAATCCACAAGACAGCTGGCATTGGAAGTATGACTGCATGACTCTCGAAGGCTATTCCATAGAAACAATTTATATTTGAAACCACTTGGCAACTTACTAGTTGAGGAGGGTTTTTACATACGTTACCTCTTTAAATTTCCACTAGAACTGCATGGATTATGTGGGCATTACTATTTTTATTTTACATAGAACTTAAGAGGGCTCCCAAAGCTAGGAATTAGTTTTGCTTAGACCAAGGCTCCAGGTTTTCAGTATCCTAATTTTCGAAAGCTTATTTGTTCCATTCCCTTATCTAGCAGGCAGAGAGCTTTTTGCTCCTGTCTTTGAATCGGGTACTATTATGCTTTACCTTTAGTAACTGGCTGCTGAGCCGGCAGTAATGGGTCTATGTGGTGATGACACCCAAGCCATGCTGTCTGGCAGGGGAGAAGAGTTGCTGAAGATGATAAGAGCAACCAGGGACACATAATAAGGCATTGTTCAGGTTTAGAATGGCACATCTTCTCACTGCTCCATCCCTAGGGAAATTATTCCCATTTCATTTTTGATAGTGGACTTAGTATTAAAAGCACTGATGTTGAAACTACATTTCAGGGAGGGCCGAGCCCCAGATCTCCCGATGCGACTTTCAAAGCTATTGTTAATTTCCTCTCGTCCTGCTGGCACCGGTTGTTTCACGGGGTATGCGCAACATCTACCCTGCCATTTGTAATAATTTAGCATTACCTGAAATATTTGAACAAGACTTTATGATCATTTTAGCTCATTACCTCACCAGCCCTGGGGTAATTCAGCATTGAAGTCATCAGGTAGATATTATTAGAGCTATTAATACCAATAATAGCAGTAAGTTTAATGTTGTTGTCATTTTGGCAAATGGCCTGCTCCCTGAGGGGCTGAAAATGATGACTGTCGATCTATATGTCGGAAAAAAGAATTTAGATCACATTCAGACTACAATGTCTCAAGATGTTGGGAGAGTTTTCTGCAGGAGATTCAACTTTACGTGGAAAGAACTATTGACAATTTCCCTGGATGACTCACTCCAAGACACGCCACAGCCTAGAAGCAAAAAATAACACTGCACAGGGACATCGCTGCCGTAGGGTCACTGTCACATGTAGGTGTGTAACAGATCCATACTGGATCCTATTTGATACAGTTTTTCCGTGACAAGGAAAAGTATTTATAAATATTCAGATGAAAACATGTAAAAGATTCTACGTGCAATGTAATTTAAACTTCTAACCCTGCCTTGCAAGTCTTGGCGTGACCCAGTCTTTTCTTATTAGTTTATCCACTGATTGTGTGATTCAGTCCCCACGGCCTCCTTTCTGACTCCTGGACTCTGAGACTTATTTTTGCTTTGTGATTTTTTGAATATGCTTCTCCCTTTCCCTGGATTGCTTTTGACCAGATTGTTGCAGAATTGGTTTTTTCCTTTTAAAAATTTTTATATTTTCCTTTATTGTATTTTTTGTTTTTTAAGTTTCAAAATATTAAGAGGATACAAATATTTTTGTACATGGATACATTGTATAATGCTGAAGTCAGGGCTGTTAGTGTACCTGTCACCAGGACAGTGTACATTGTACTCAATAGGTGGGTTTTTATCCCTCATCCTTCTCCCAGCCTCTCCTCTTCTGGTTTCCAATGTCCTTTCTTTACGTCTCTTTGTGTCCATGTGTAGCCATGCTCTAGCCCCCACTTATAAGTGAGAACATGTGGTGTTTGTTTTTCCACTCCAGAGATACTTTACTTAGGATAATAGTCTCCAGTTCCATCCAAGTTGCTGCAAAAGACATTATTTTATTCCTTTTTTTGGCTGAGTGGTACTCCATGGTGTGTGTGTGTGTACATATATATATATATATATATATATATATCCCTGTCAGAATGGCCATTATCAAAAAGTCAAACAACAATAGATGCTTATGTGGATGCAGAGAAAAGGGAACATTTACACACTATTGAAGGGGATTCAAATTAGTACAACTTCTGTGGAAAATAGTATGGAGATTCCTCAAAGAAATAAAAATAAATGTTTATGTTTTTATGGATATAACACAATTATACATGTGATATGTTGATACAGGCATACAATGTATAATGATCAAATCAGGGTAATTGGGATATTCATCACCTTCAACATTTATCATTTCTTTGTGTTAAGAACATTCCAAATCTTCTAGCTTTTTTGAAATACATAATTAAATTATTGATAAGTATGGTCACCTCACCCTACTGTGCTATTGAATACTAGAATTTATTCCTTCTAACTGCATTTTTGAACCTATTAATCAATCTCTCTTTATCCTCTTTCTCCTGGGTACCCTTCCCAGCCTCTGGTAACTACTATTCTATTCTCTACTTCCATGAGACCAACTTTTTTTTTTTTTTTTTAGTTTCCACATATTCGCAAGAATATGTAATATTTGTCTTTATGTCAAAAACATACATTGAGGAAGAACACAGCTTGGGGAAAGGACAGTCTCTTTAATAAACGATGCTGGGAAAACTGGGAAACCACGAGCACACTGTCTCTGACAATATATAAATTCAACTCAAAATGGATTAAAGACTTAAATGTAGGACCTGAAACTATGAAGCTACTAAAAGAAAACATTGGAGAAACACTTCAGGACCGGTGCTTGCTTGTCTTGCAGAATTCAACTCAAGCCTCACCTCCTTAGAGAAGCCTTTGCAAAGCAGGCTGGCTAGAGTAGCTCTTCATCACTATGTATGGCTGTGATGTGTTTCTCCTTCGTAGCACTTATTATCTGAAATTATCTTATTTTTTAAATGTGTTACTTCTATGTATCTTTCCACTCTGCCCACTGGACTGTAAGCGTCTCAAGAGCAGGAGGTTTGTCTGCTTTGCTCACTATGTGGAGGAGAGCTCCCGGCGTGATTAGGTGCTTGGTAATTATAACAGCTAATACAGATGGAAGCTGCAAGCCACCCACACATGGTCCTCAGTGCTATGCATGTATTGAAGTGTTTATTGCTCACAACACCCTGTGAGTTAGGTACTGTTACCATTCTCTTTTGCAGATGAGAGCACTGAGAGAAAGAGGAGTTAAGCATTTGCCTAATGTAGTACAACTGGTCAAGAGCCAGGATTCGAACCCCGACAGTCTTCACATACTGTTATAATAAATGTGTACATGAAATAATGTATGGATGCGTATGAATGTATACACTATGGTCATACAGTTTACACACATACATTGCGTTTCCAGAAGTGTAAGCAGATTCGTGCTGGTGCAGCCACGTGGCACATACTTTTTCAGGCTATCTGGCTGAAGTAATGTATGTTCACTGAGAGTGTGGAAGGAACTAAAGAAATGAGAGACTACTGAGATAGCAATATTAAGCACATGGTCGTGAAGTTCTAATCTAGTAGACAAGAAACCTAAGTGCCCCAAAGATGTATTAAGGTAGAGTAATAAAGTGCAAACTAACAGCTCCAAGTAAATGTGAGCTTACAGAAAATAGCTGACCTATTTAAAAATAAATTTCCAAGAATAGCAAGCTTTATAAAAATAATATAAAGTTTGAAGAATTATAGAATCTGAATTAATTACTTTAAAAATCTTCCAGTACAATGACATAAATACTTAGACTGTTACCATACTTTTCAGAGCATTTTCATGTACACACACATATATATATAAAAATATATATACTTTCCCCCAGCTCATTTGACCCTCATATCACATAGAAAGGCATATAAAATTGTCATTTTACCAGTAAACAAAACAAGGCTCAAAAAAATGGGTAATTTGGCCAAGATCCACATGACTATAAATTATGGTTGGAGGAGAAGACTCGGAAGAGAAAAGGATTGACTTGTTTTGAATGACTAAGTGCAGACAAGTATTCTAGATAGTTCTACCTGTGCTGTTTTATCTAATCCTCAAAGCAACGGTTAAGGTAGATCTCACTTCCTGCCATCATTCACAGGACATGTGTCCAGCTTTAGAGAAAGAGAATGAATTGTCGGCTGTAACACAGCTAATTAGTGTGGAGTGAGTGAAGATTCAAACCTGCTTCTCCTGACTTTGATACAACGAATAATTGAAAGAATGATTCAGTGTTCATACGCGTATTTTGTGCTTTTCTGTTACACATGAAAAAATATACATTCAGTGGGGCAAGTTTTAGTGATACAGATGTAAAATAGAGTATTTTGGAAGAAGACTGTGTTGTAAGTGGTTTTGATCACCAAAACCATGTACAGTCAAATGTTTTTGAAAATCATTTGCAAATCTGAACTCTAAATATTTAGCAGGAAATATTTGTCATCCAACCAATTTTAATTTTTAAAACCTATTAGCAAAAGAAAAGATAGGTTAAGAAAAAAGCCATAAATACCCAATTGGTGGTTATAGATGTTTAGAATAACTTCTTCATACGTAAATAACTAACAAAATTGTTGAACGTGTGAGAAAAATATTCCTAATTTAAAAGTTGGACTCATGCAGTTCTGACTCTTAAATAGAAAATCAAAAAACATCATGGATAATTTGCATTTGACTCTCTGCTGTAGAGCTTCAGTTATTTACTCAGATATTTAGGCATAGTACAGTGTGAAATCATTTAGTTTAGAATTTAGCTATGTCAACCATTTACATATAATCATATAATTTCCCCATGTCTTCTTTCTAGCATTTATTCCCTATATATTCCAATGACTGAACTAGCAATATTTTGTGCTATTTGGGATACCAAAGAAAATACTGCAATCTTTCTATGGGTTATTCGAAGTTTGTTTTCTTCTTAGAAATCTAATATGGATTTTATATATCTAGATAGACCTACAGATGGCTTGATACAGAGATCTGCCTTTCTATAGATATTAGCCATTCCTTTTAATAAGATATTAAAATCAACTGGAGATTTACATACACACGTGCACACTCATATATATGTGTATTATTCATCCTTCCTATCATAGTGTTTTAGCATTCCATGAGGAATACACCAGTTAAAATAAAATTCTTAAGGAAGGAAAAAGGATGTAATTTCTTTGAGTAATATTTTATTTTGATTTGAAAATATGTACAATTCAAACACTAAGCTGTCACTACTTTAGAAAAGTAAGTGGTAAAAATATGGTAATTGTATAATTAACTAATAGCCCTGTTCTGCTTGAAATAAAATATTAATAGTATTGTGAATAATCTCCATTATCTTCCTTGAAGATGAAGGCAAAGATACAGACATCATCTTTTTTTATTTTATAAATGTACACATGTCTGTGTTACCAAGTAAATTCTGTAAGTTTCATCTACTATAATATAGACTAGTTCTTATACTTGTGAGAAAATCCCATAACTTCTTGCTTATTAATTCATGTAACTTTAAAAGATTATTTTGCCTAGCATATGCATGATATTTTCATTTGAATTAAAACCTTTTTCCCCATTCTGCACACCCTTCCCTGTCGTGGACTATTGAGTGGTTTTAACATACGCATATCTCACATTCTATCAACATTTTTTGGAGTATATAAATGGCTGGAGTCTTTTCTTATAATGGGATTATCTCTATTGTCAAAGACCAAAGGTACATATTATATGGCAAAGAAAATTCACATGACCTAAAAGAGGATCTTCTTATAACGAGAGGTTGAATGCTGGAATAGGTTACTTTGGTCAAGAAGTTGGAATTATTTTGTCTGAAAATGATTAGAAATTGAACAAGTATGAGTCTCTCTGTGGGTCATTCTGTATCATTCTATTTCATGCCAGAGAAGTGATCCTTATTCTTTTTAAAATAAGAACACTTAAAAAATTGATTGTGGAAATAAAATGTGCTTATTATGAAAGTACAAAAGATTGAAAATAAATGAACTTGGAATCCTACATCAGAGTACTGCTTTGAATATTTTAGTACATTTCATCCATGCCAAGAAATACAGATACATTTATTCATTCATTCAAGCATTTATTACTTCAGCAAATATTTATAATGCAATTTTTGGGTATCAATTACTATTCTAGTAACTGAGAACAGTGAATGAAGCAGAAAAGTTCATGGACGCATAGGATTCATATTCCAGAGTGAGGAAACAGAAAAGAAGAAAAAAAATCAAAAAACAAATCATAGTTTATCCGATGGTGATAGGAGCTTGGAGAAAAAGCAGGGCTGAGCAACTAATGAGTTTTGCTAATTTACGGCAAGTCAGGGAAGTCCTCTTTAATAAAGTGACAATGTGAAGAGGCTTAAAGGGACTGACCCACCTGCTGCAAATGACTTGATAATTTAGACAAAGTAAAACAACAACAAAAATCTATGTGACAGCCTCATGTGTCAGGAATCCAAAGGAGGCAGGATTGCTCACGTCATGGTGAGCTGGAAAAGATCTTGGAAAACCTTTACTTGAATTTCCATTCTTTTCTACTAGACCCTAAGCTTCTCCGAACCTTTGTCTTTCTTCGATGCCAACCCAATATCTTTCCTATCATAGTGTTTGCACACAGCAGGTTTGCAATATGACAGCTGAGATTTTAACCTCGGATCAAATGACGTAGGATAAACTTCCTATGAAATGACGGCATAGCATGCACTGGTATTTATGCACTATTTTCCAATGTCCCACAGTGTATATATGTTATCATTTTTTGGTTTGTACAAAGAATGAAAGTTAAGGTTTTCTAACTGACCTTAATTACAGTCTTTAACTTCTTTAGAGACTTCTATCGATAAGCTGAGAATTAATCAACTTTTAGTTCTATCTTATTACCAAAAACACCTGCCTTCCTGGGACCAAGATTTGCCATGTTGCAAACATAATTCTCAGTTTATCGTCACTATGAGGATACAAAAAGGGTAAGGATGTGATGATGGCTTTAGACTTGCATGGTTCTCATAGCTCTGATAATCCACTGAACAGTGAATCCATTAAACACATGTGTTTGTCCGTATCTACTACTGCTTTCTACAGTATTAACAGTTTTCATTGAATTATTCCACATATGTAATTTACAAATAAAAATTTGAATTTCTAAGGCTTATAATGGCAATGGAAGGATATTAGCCCAAAATAATTTTAAATGTGAAAGTCACAGAAGATTAGCAGTTCCCTTTATATAAAGAAAAGCAATACAGAGATTTGAAGATCTGGTTGGGATCTCAGGATTTCATCCAGTTTAGTTACCTGCTTTTTAAGATAGACATCTATACTCATATAATATTTTGGGATAGTGATTATAAGATTTGTCTTAGAACCTTAAGTTCAGGACTTCCAGATGCATCTTAAAAATTTATTTCTTTTGTCTGATCTAAAACTCTTGTGATAGTTTAAGTCTAAAATATCATATTTCTGAATGAAAAATTTATATTACATGAAATGGCAGAATGCTTCTGTTCCAATTTGTGTGGCTGCAAGGAATCTTCAATGATCTTGTCTCACACTGACCATTCGTTAAGCAAACACAGTAATTGAGACCAAGAAAGATTAAGTGATTTGCCCTGGAGTTGTACAAGTATTCCACGAGAGAGTCAGGAGCAGAATCGGGCTGTGTTTCTGATTTCAGAAGGTTAGCCAATCTGAAATCATGGGCAGAAGATTTCCTATGGACATTATTTGCAAAGGGAGATTCCATGGAAAGGAGAATACAAATACAACATGCAAATTCTGCCGCGGTCAGTTCCATTGGTCCTTTAGACTCAGGTTATGACGCTGTTCCATTTCTTATTATCTGGGGGTCTAGATATGACTGGAAAAATCAATATGAAAGCTCATCATCTTCCACAGTTATTGAACATCCAGCATGCATGCAGCGCTGAAGTCAGCCTTCGGTATTGCAACCTCTTTCACAGAAGAATCTGGAACCAGGGCTGAGGATGCGGCTTCCGCACCCAATTCTAGCCTCAGACAAGCTTGGGGGCTCTGTCCTTAACTAAATAACATCCTGTTTCCTAGCTAAAATTCTCGTCAAAATTCCTGTTAAATTTAGTGTTTCCTTATCACCAAACACAATGTTCCCAAGTCTTTCAATACATACGCTTTTCCAACACTGCTGGCTGTTTATTTCAGATATTTTCCTGCCCAAAAGATTTTCTTAGTCAAGAGACTCTCTATAATTTCCACCAGTATATACTCTGACGTATTTGTACCTGGATAAGATTTCTGCTACTTGTGAAAAAATTTTTAATCATCATTCACTGAAAACATTTAATTGCACATCATCGCTCAATTAGGTTGTACTCAGGGGGAGCCGAACCCAATTATAACATTAGCAGAAGAAAACGTAAGAACAAATAGATGTTGCAAAAATTACACAATGTATCCACTAATCAAATATAAATTGATTTTTACATTAGCTTATGTTTTGGATTATCCATGTCCTATTTGCTCCTGCTGTTACTTTTTACTATCCATAGATGTAAGATTAATGTGGATTGTTTTTGTTAACATTTGACAAATGTCAAGATATAACTTCTCACATTCTACCAGTGACCTCTGTCTGATTTTCAGCCCATGTGCTCTTGTCTCTGTGTGAGCTTTTCAGATCTGATCTCTGTGGGAGTCATGTATTCACCAGGTTTTGCAAAATGATGAAATGGAACATCATAATGAAAATACATGTCCCTGATATCGGGTTTCTTTATGAATTCCCGAATCATTTTGGTTCAGTTACTGAGACTTGGAAGTGCCTTGGATATGATCAAATGGGGAGCAACACACTTCACAGACACCTGCTCCCTTTCCAGCACCCTCTTTCTATTAATAAAACGTCCCTCTGTTTAAATGTGTTAGCGCCATAAAGGCATAACCTAAAGCCTAGGAAATGTCCTTTAACAATCTCCTATGCTACCTCCACCTCTTCTCTTTTTTCTTTCTTTCTACAACTCTGATGGCTTAGCTGAAAGTCTATGGGCATTTGAAGCAGGCCAGGAGAGTTATGTGATTGCTTAGGGAACATTGTTTAGCTTCTGTCACAAACATATGGCCAGGTTTGGGACTGGCAATTTATGCTCCTTGAGAAGTTGTAAACTCAATTTTGAATGATCTAGTTGAATGAATAATAAGTCCTCAATCATGTAAAGATATGTTCTAACCATTTCCTCGTTATGGATGTGTAATTGTGTTGGGTTTATCTGATGGTGGATAATGGAGATATGTCAATTTTTGGTTGACAGTGATCTAAACTCTTAATTTTGGGGAAGTTCGCCATTTTGGAAGTTTTGGCAAAGCCAGTGATCTCTTGGTCTTTTGGGCTGCAAGGGCCTGAACATGTTACAGTCTTTTGCCCGGCAGATGTACCTACTCCAGAGTTGGACTCTCCAGCTCCCAAATTAAGGAAGCAGAGGCAGAAAGTAATATTTTGGTGGTTGGAGGTAGCCGTAATGCTAGTCATGTTACATTTCTAGGGTGGTTGTAGACAGGCATCCAGTGTGAACTGGGAAGTCCAATGTTCATCAGAAGCACAGTCTTTGTTTAAATGGTTTCATGTGTGCAACCATTGATGTTAATCCTAACCACTACTGACATTTTTTGTTTCTGCCCAGCTTATGAAGTTGAGTCACTGGATGATTTTGTGAATTACCTAATATCCTTGCATATTCATTGTCTGCTGAAATCATCCAAAGTTGATTTCCATTGCTTGGAACTTACAGCCCTGACTATTACTGCTATACTGTGTCATACATATTGGTGGATAATTACGCATTTTGTGCATTGTTTATATGTTCCCTACAGAAAGTTTATCAATTCCTACATTCTAAAGAATCTTTAGTGAATGAAAAAAAATGCAATAGTTGTGTTTCCTTGTAACATCTTATGATTATATTTTCATTCAGATACCATTGCAAAGAGACCACTCTGTAGGTTTAGGGATGCACTGTGAGTTGAACTTGCATCAAGGAGGATGTAGTTTTAAAGATTTAGAGTTTGGTCCTATCTCGTTCATGTCTTTATTTACTGAGCTGGACATTCAAATGAGCTGTTGAATTTGGTACTATGGTATCTGCAAGTACCAAGATCAAACCACCTCAAATCTTGGTTTATAATGAAAATGTCCCCCTGAGAACTTTTATGTATAACCCAGAGAGAAACAGCAGACCTGAGGCAAAGATTTAGCTTTCAGGGTTATATAATTTTATTCTGTGTTTAATGTGAGGTTTAAAGCTCATGCTGTCGGACAAGAGGTTTTAGACTTCTGAGCAGGAATGTGCTGTACTTTAAAATGAAGAGCAGTGAGAATACTATTCCCTCTCCCGTCACATTAGCAGCAAGACTTGCTCTTCAAATGTTTCCTGCTGGTTCCCACAGAGCACAGGAAGCAATGTTCTGGTGATTAAGCAGCAATATCATTATAAAAGCCAAATGAATAATCATTGTGTTAATGAACTTTATCTCAGAAAAGATTAGTTTTTTAATGTTAAGCCTCTTCCAATATGAAAGGGAAAATGTATTTCCATTCCATTTAATCAACCAGAGATGTTCATAATCTATACAATCTCGTATTCTGTCTGTGCTTATCTCTCTAGATCTGAATGCACAGTGACTTCAGTGGAGGCTGTCTGATCATTCTAAGTAGGTCTCATTCTCTCTCTCTCTCTCTTTTTCTGTCTCTCTGTCCTTCCCTCTTTCTCTCACACACACATACACACATGTTTATACACACACACACAAGTCTTCAGAAATCTAGCCATAGAGTCTTTCATGAATTAGATAAATTAAATTTGTTGATAACAAGCAACATGTGGTTCACAAATCAGTAATAATAATCAAACCCCCAGAAACAAATTTTCCCACTTAAAGGAAATTTGGAGTGCCTCTTTATTTTTTTAAAAAAGACATATTAATCCACTCATGTATTGGTGGACACTTGGGTTGTTTCCTCAGGTTCAGTCTTAACATCAGGCACTTCTATTTAAAAGTCAATAAAGAACTTTGAGAAATTTCCATTTAAAAGGCGAGCTATTTAGAATGCCTCATTATACCATCATACTCGGTTCATTTCAAACTGGTATACAGTGGCCACAATAAGGTAGCAGTCTAGAAAATCAAGTTCTAACCTTGTTATCAGTTAAGAACTATGAGATTCTTCAACATCTATATGCATATTTAAGGTTATTGGGCTATTAGAATAATCTCAAATCATTTATCTTGCAGTCTTTCTGGTCCATTTACAGTTAAGTATTACGTAATATGTGTGTTTCAGTTATAACATGTTCGTGGTTGAGATTAATAAAGAGATTATTCTATGCAAGGAGGCTTTCTTCTTTATTATTAGGAAAGTGTCACTTCATCCTTCAAAACTGATTCACAACATCAAAAGCAGGAAAGCTAAAAAGAGCACTTAAAAAGTTACAACAGCGGCTTGGCGTAGTGGCTCACACCTATAATCCCTGCACTCTGGGAGGCCGAGGTAGGAGGATGGCTTGAATTCAGGAATTTGAGACATGAAAGAGTGACAACATCAGATTCTAAGAGCTGCCCGAAAAGTCTGTTTGATTCACAATGTGGCTAATTAATAATATAAAGTAAGCTTGAGTTCCTAGAAATAAAAGAACCAGCACAGTAAAGTATTAAGAGTCTAGCATATAGTCACTCCCATTAAACTGTTGAATAGCTAACACCTCTTGGTGAATCTATCAAGTAACTAAATAGTTGCTTGTTTAAGCTCCAGGAATCATTTGTCAGTACTGAGCAATAAATACTTTGTTGTTGGCCTTTGCTGTTTTTGTTTTTTCCCTCCCCTTAAATCATGGGATCTCATGTAGTCAGTTGCTTTTCTTTTCATAACATCCTACCTTATTTCTTGAGATCTCTCGTACCCTAAGACAGAGGAACCCTCCGCTCTTCTCCCTACCTCTTCAAACAGGCACTCCCTCCCATTTTATAAAACCTGCCACTAATCATTAAGAGGAAGTAGGTATCAAACATGCATACACAGAATTAACAAGGCTCCAGAATCTTGGGAAACTCAGGCAACTGTCCTTGTACTAAGGTTCACACCTTCCTTGCCAGATATTGGAATGCTATCTGATTCAATCAACACACACACAGGTATTAGTGACTGACTGGGATGACTAATTAGTGCTCACAATCATTTGCATTTTTAAAAGAGTATGTTTTATAGCTTAAGTAGCTTTCCATTTGGTGTGATTTCAGGTATTATAATGAGATTGTAATTTGTACGTTACATAAGTAAAAAACAGATGTATGTAAAAAAAAAATGATGGTCCCATAACTCTGGGGCATAGATATGCCTATATAAATGGTTTCAAAAGAAGCTGATGTGGGAGAAAAAACTGGTAGAACTGAATCCAGTCATATAACACATGACAAAATGTATGCTGTAAAAATGA
>CAUYSK010025896.1:0-20391 GCA_963575035.1 Avahi laniger
TGCCAGGGTTTGGTGTTGACTCACCTTCCTTGTCTGGCTGGCCCAGGCCATGGTTCCCCAGGCCTGGGGATTTGTGGGCTGTGCCCCTTGCTGCACTTGCTGTGGATCCAACTCAGCCCGAGTGGCTTCCAGGCAAGGTCCCAGAGAACGAAAACATCAGTGGGGATTTCTGTCCTAGAGCAGGTCCTCTCCTCTCTGTGTCCCTTTCGTGTCTTGACACTACAGCGCGGTGTAGGTGTGAGCACCTAGGGTCCATGGGTGTGCAGACGTAGCTAAAAGGAGCATGCAGGGAACAAAAGCAGGGCCAGGGCTGGGCCTCTGTCCCCACAAGTCCCCTTTTTGTGCTTCCCCAACCTCCTATACTCTTCTTCTCCTCACAGGCTCCCCCGGTCACGCTGGCTCCACGTCCATGAGCCCATCGGCAGCCTTGTCCACAGGGAAGCCAATGGACAGCCACCCCAGCTACACAGACACCCCAGTGAGTGCCCCACGGACTCTGAGTGCAGTGGGGACACCCCTCAATGCCCTGGGGTCTCCATATCGAGTCATCACCTCTGCCATGGGCCCACCCTCAGGAGCGCTGGCAGCCCCTCCAGGAATTAACTTGGTTGCCCCACCCAGCTCTCAGGTAGGTGTCCTTCCTCTCTAAGACCTTTCCAGCCTTCTTAAATGGTTTTGCTCAAGCTGTTCCCGGAGCAGGCCTGGCACTCAGCAGGTGCTTAATGTGTGCTTTCTGAAAGGATTGGATTATCCCTGCAGACTTCCCTTATGTGTGTCCTCGGGCTGAGCAGTCCTGGGGAACTGACGACTTCTCGCAGTCCAGGAAACTGTGACCACAAGGGAGCCTCTCTTGCGGTTTTAATGGTTCAGCTCCGGCTGTGGTTTCAACATCTCTCAGGGCTATTTGTGTAATCAGTGGGGCGGGCCCCCTTTATTCTTTTAAATTCAATAATGAGTATTTATTGAGTCATTGAAGTGCCACATGCTCTTGTAGAAATGATCAGGACATGGTCTTTGTTCTCCAGGAGCTGACAGCTGAGAGGGGAAATAGGCAGGTATGGTATATGGATAAATCTAGAACAAGGCAGACTATGCTACATGCTGTCTCCGAGACAATGGAAGTCAGGAAGAAAACTTTACCGTAATTCCAAGTGCCTTCTGCTATAATGGAGAAGATGTGTGTGCGTGGTAGACACTAGGTTGCTGTTCTCTTGAGCCTATAGGATGGCCAGATGTCTTTACTTCCCCCTAGCAATGCCACCCTAAGATCATCATCCTTTCTCTCTTGTAGGTTGACTATTGCTGCAATAATTCTGCATAACAAACAATTCCCAAATCACCATGGTTTGCAAAAACAAACACTTGTCATCTCACTCCAAGTTTGCATTAGGATAGAATAGCCCTGCTTTAGATGCTGGGTGAGCTGGACTTGGCGGCACACTCCTTATGTCCCAGTCTAAAGGAGCAGCAGCTACCTGGGGCGTGCTTTCCTCATGGTATCTCACAGGGGCACAAAAAGTCAAGCCCAATCTGGAAAGCACAGTGAAACCTCTGCTCACATCGTGCCCGCAAATACTCCATCAGCCTAAGAAAACCATGTGGCCAATTCTAACATTGAGGGGTCAAGGAAACAGGCTGTGTTTATCCTAGTGGGAGGTAATATAAAGACTCAATGAAAAGGATATGAAGAATTGGGAAGAGTGAAGAATTAGGAGCAATGATCACATCTGCTATGCCTTCCTCTCTCCCTACGTAACAGCCAGGGCTCCCTCTGCTCTGGCCACCAGCACACCTAGCGGCAGAATTGGTAGGTCCTTATCATGGTTAATTTTATATGTCAACTTGACTGGGCCAGAGGGTGCCCATATATTTGGTTAACCATTATTCTGAGTGTTTCTGGATGAGGTTAACATTTAAATAGGCAAAGCAAAGTGCCCTCCCTAATGTGGGTGCCCTCATCTAATCAGTTGAAGGTCTGAGTAGAGGAAAAAAGGCTGACCCTCCCCTGAGTAAGAGAACATTCCTGGCCTTCGAATTAGGGCTTCATTTTTTTTCCTGCCTTCCACCTTGAACTGAAATGTTGGCTCCTCCTAGGGCTTGAGCCTGCCAGCCTTCAGGCTATGCCGTCAGCTCTCCTGGGTCTGCAGCTCGCTGCCTCTCCCTGTGGGTCTCGGGACTTGTCAGCCTCCATAATCATGGGAGACAGTTTTCTATGATAATTCTCTTAATAAATACACACACACGCATGCACACATGTATATCTCCTACCGGCTCTGCTTCTCTGGAGGACACCGACTAATAGAGTCTTGAAGCCTCCGTAGAGTTTAGTTTTGAAGAAGAGGCAGGAGTCCCCCGGTGTCACATTTTGCTACTACAGAGAGAACTTCAGAGACCATGCCTGGAGTCTCTTCTGAGACACCTCACGTTCTAGGGGTCTGAAAGCGAAGTCGTGTGGAGCCACAGAATATCAGAGCCTACAGTAAGGACTTTAAAAATGGATTGCTCCACGGATTAGACAACGTGGAGACAGCCTTAGAGGTCCCTAGTGTAGGGATGGCACAGGTAAGCGAATGAGGGTGGGTGCAAGTCAGCAGGGCAGGTGGGGTCTGGGGAGCTGTCCTGCTCTCTCGAAGCCATTCAAATTCAAAGACTTTTCAAGCACTCCCTGGACCAAGTAAAGAACTGTGGGTCACATTTGGCCACACATTTCATCCCCATTTCTAGTCTATGGTTCTCACCTATAAGGTCTTTTTCAGGGTATAAGGGTCTCCCCCATCCCATATTTTGGCCCTTGTGCAGGTTGCCAGAGCCCCACAGGGGACTCTAACTGCCCCACCCCTGCCCAGGTGAGGATCATTCATCTGTCTGGATCCTTCATTCCACAAATGAAGGAACAAGACTCGGGGAGCCTAATGATTTGTCCAACCTCACACAGCCAGGCCCCAAGAATCAGTGCCCTGGTCTCCTGATCTCCAGCCCTGTGTTCACCTAGTGCTGTGATGTATGCTGACTTCAACAGTGACCCGAGTGACCCCAGCTGCTTGGCTGTCAAGGACTAAAGGATGGATAATCAATGCTCCCCGGGAATCTTGTAGGGGAGGCGGCTACATCACACAGATAAATTGCAATGCAGTGTTGGATGTGCTGTCATAGATGTAGGGGAAGGCCCTGAAAGGAGCAGAGAGAGGGGACCTGTGAACTTCCCAATCATATATTCCTTGACCCCAGTGACAGCGTCAAACTGTACAGAGCAGTGGGGACAGGGTGGGTGGCGTACATGCATTTATTCCATGCCCCTGCTGTAATCAGCGGAGGTGCTGAAAAGCAGCCCTTCAAAATGTATGGGGTTGGTTCATGCGCTTTCTTTCCTGTGGACAGATTCCAGGGAGGTGAGCGAAAGTCAGTAGTTAGGGGCAGAAAGATACATTGAAGGTCTGGGATGAAAGTACAGTTTTGCAAAGGGCATCGACATTCACTCCCATAGCTATTTATGAGGACCTACTATGCATCAGGCACTACATGACACTGTCCTAGATTTTAGGGATAAGCACTGAATAAGGTGGCCCAAGTCTTTATTCTTGTGGCAATTACATTGTAGCAGGCAAGACAGAAGAAAACTTAAGAAATAAACAAGATAGTTTCAAATAGCAATCACTTTATCTATGAGGAAATAAAACAGGGTGAGATGATAGAGGGACAGGGCTCGTGGGTAGGAACTGGGCAAGGCACCCTCCCTCTAAGCCCGCTTTTAGCAACCACACTTGAGTGTGACCGCGCCAAACCCGGCCGGTCGATTCATCTGTGCAGCCGTGTGAGTAGCAGGGCTGCTATTCCTGGACCATATGTCTGTACAGAGGGATTGGGGTTGAAAGGTCAACTGGGATCTTTGGTCCTGGCCAACTGGGCTGTGTGCAGAGGCTGAGGCCAAGTTCGGCTTTGGGGAGCTATATTAAGCTTGCCAAGTGTTGGTGGAGTTCTGCAGCCTCAGCCTCTGAACAGCGTTCTGGGCTCGGGCTCTGGAACCACATGGTGGCAAAACTTTGCCCAATTAACAAGATGACACCGGACAAAAGGGCTCGGTGAGTTGGAGCCCGAATAATCTGGGCAGATTATTCCTATGCATCCTGCCTTCCTTGCCCAGGACTTGGTGTGAGGGGACCCGGACGGAAGCATGCTCCTTCTGTGACCCGGTTCTTGGGTAAGCACAACTTGGAGCATGGAGAGTCGGGACAGGAGCAGCAGGCGGGGTCTCTACTCCACGCTCTGTTGTTCGGTTGTTTGAGCTTCTCTTTTTGCACTAGTTGAATTTTTGATCTTGAGGAGTAAAGAGAACTGAGCCGGTACTATGGGGACAGAGACTGTGTTTCCTTTTGCAAACCACTTTAACTTGTTTTTGTTTCAGTTTCTTTTTCTCTGTTGTGGGGTTACAAATACTTGCCTTGATTAGAGGGATTTTTATGACTGTCAAATGAATTTTTGTGAAATCGTTTTTATGAATGCGCGTGTGTGTGTGTGTGTGTGTGTGTGAGTGAGAGGCTGTGTGTTTGTCAGTGTGATGTCTGCTGGCTGGACTCTGCAACAGGCTCTAACGTCTTTGGAATCTCCCATCTCTTTCTCCCACCATGAACCTGCCTCCTGGCCTGGGTTCTATCCCTGCTGATTTCTGCTTAGGTATTTCTTGATAACTGAATTATTACCCTCTCAAATCTGTTTGCATTTTTATGGAGAATACTTAATTAATAAAAATTGCAAACGTTAGAGGTAGAATAGACCTTAAAGTTTATCTAGTTTGATGGTTAAAAAAATATTAAGCCAGAAATTCTTTTCTTCAAATGAAAACATATTTGGAAGCTCAATATACATGTCAAATAAAAACAGATCTGGTTCGTGCAGCCTCGACTTCCCTGACTCCTGCCACACACACACTCGAGGTTTGGAAACCACTGATCTAGTCTGGAGATGAGGAAACAGCGTCTCTGCTAGGTGAGGTGACCTGGTTAAGGTGGCACAGCGAGGAAGTGGCAGGTGCAGGCCAGTACCCAGGTCAGAGGTGCAGGCTCATAATTTCTCATGACGAAGAACATAACTAGATTGCAGGAGTGCTACCATAAGGGGTCTGCACCCTGGGACAGGAGCACCTGTCTGCAGCTGGCCTTTGGTGAATGATTTGGGCTGAAGACAGCTTAAAAATGCAGGGCCCGATATTCTGTGATGGCTCCAGAAGCATCTAGAAAGCATTCAGTCCCCGGCTGGGTCTGCAAAGGGAAGGTAAACCAGCAGGTGAATATGTTTCTGTCCTGTTCTCAGGGAGCAGCCGGCTTGCGTGCAACAGCGGATAGGAGCTGCCTATGAGTCTCACCTCTAAGTGCTTATTTCGGTAGGGCTGCTTCTGATGGAACAAGACAGCTGGGCTTGGGGGACTTGGGGACCAGACGGCTAATGGGTTATGCTCTGATGGCTGCCTTTGATCTCATCGGCTGTTGCTCTGAGCCCAAACCCCAAGTCAGCCAGAGAGAAGGACGGAGAAGAGAACATCAGCCCACCTGTCTCAACCACTCCCTCCCCTGCCATCCGGACTCATGAAGACAAGGTGTGCTGGAGAGGGGCTGCTGGCTCCGACTGGGGACAAAGTGCCCCGAAGCAAGTCCCGTTCTTTCTGGGGCCAGGGAGGTGGGGTGGGAAGCTGCTGGGACAGGTGAGGACTGAGGCTCTCCTGTCACTCAAGGCAGATGACGTGGTGAAGGAGGAATGATGACGTAGGATCCAGGAGCCTGGGGTTCTAGCTCCAACCAGTTAGACCTGGCAAGTTACCTAACCTGGTACGTGGGTAGGTGCAAAAGCCTTGGGTGTCTCCTCCAGACTTTCCTCATACTGCTGCCTCATTGCCTTCACTGGGGCGGAGTTTCAGGGCAGGTTCCTCTGCTCCAAACCTCCAGGGGCTCCTTCCTGCCTCCCAAGCTAAATCCATTCTCCTAGGCATTCTAGCTTCCGGGCGTTGCCACAGCCCACTTCTCAGCCTTCTCCCCGATCCTTCCATGGGCATGTTTGCTCCACACACACTGGGGCTTTCCTCCAGGTCTTTGCTCCCGAAGCCTTCTGCCCATCACTGGCCCATGCAAATCCTACCCATTTTTGAAGGCTGTCGAGACCCAGCTCAAATGCTACCTCCTTCAGGAAGTCTTCCCTGATCTCAGTTCCATGTGATCTTTCCTTCCTAAACTATCCCAACTGAATTTTAATCTCATAATGGCCAGTTCCTTCAGGCGGTACCTGCATCTTCTTCTTTTTAGTATCTCCATAATATTTCTGAATGAACAAACATGAATAAGTCATTTCAAGGCTCAATGTCCTCATCTGAAAAATAGGAAGACCTCTTAGGGTTGTTGTGAGATATTAATTAGCAGTAGTGGGCTTTCCATAGATGGTAGCAAATGGCAGTAACTCTTTGGTGATTGCTGTGGCTGCAGGCTGGTGGCAGTGGAATTGATCCTGCTGGAGCTCCAGGTGGTGGTGGTCTCCTCCTTATCCCATGACCTTTCTTGACCATCTGGGGATTTGGGGGCAGAGCCCATGTCAGCTGGAAGGTTCTCTCTGTGGGGTCATCTGACCTAAAATTCTTCCGTTTCATGGAGCGGATCTGGGTGCTGATCTCTGTTTCCTTGAGGCACTCAGGAAAGTTGTTGCCTGGAATTCACTGACAGAATTCACACTGCCCCAGTCGATGGTTCTACCAATGGCTGCACATTAGCGTCTCGTAAACTTAAAGCAATGACAGAGCCAAGGCGCTACCTCGGACTCACTGAAGCCAAGTCTCTGGGCATGGGGCCCAGGCAGCGCTGTTTTACGCAGCTCCCAGGGTTCAGAACCACGTCACTACACCAAAACAAAACAAAATGCTGGATACAAGTTCCAGATGTCTTGTCTTAGTCTTGTTTAAAAAAGGCTACAGGGGAGAGAATTCTCCTGTCACATACACACCTTCCTCCATTATACAGATTAATTTTTTAAAATTCCTGGTAACTCTGATTTTAAGGTGAGGCACTGAAGGCTCTGTCTTTTTTTTTTTTTTTTTTTTTTTTATGTCTCATAGCACTTTAACCCAGAGTCTCTGTCCACCTCCTATGCTCAATAAATATTTGCTTAGTGAATTGAAAAGCTAGTGAATTTAGAAGAAACCTAACTCAGGCTCTGTTGTAGTTTATATTTTATTGATCATTCCTTCTGTCCCAAAGGCCTTGGATAAAGAGGAAAATCCTACCTTTGGTTCCATTTGAGAATTACAGTCGCTTGGTTTAGGCAATGTGATTCAAAATTCAGATAGACTGCAGGAAGTCAGTGGGCCCTCCTTTCGACCCCCAGAGGTTTACCAGGTGTCTCTACTGGATACTTAATGCAAGCATACACTACACCATCTTCATTTGCACTTGCTTGTAAGTGTTCTTAATTTTTGTGCATGTTCTGCTGCCTTGATCAGATTGTACATTTTTGAGGAATGGGAGACATACCTTCTAGATTTTATGTCTCCCTTCCCAGGGCCTAAAATGTTGCTCTATACCCACGAACACTCAGAAATATTGCTGATTGGATGACTGGTTTATATTTGTTCAACTTGTTTTATTTGGTGAATACAAAACACTTAGCAGCAGCTTCTTCATAATCATCCCAAGAACACGGAGAGACACAGGGGCGGTGACGGGGAGCTGATGTTAACGTGTGCTGATGGGTGAGGACAAGGGACAACACGAGATTCTTTCCTACAGCCATTCAAATCTACCAGCTCCCTGCTATGTGCTCCCCCCGGGAGGGCACTGTGAAGACGAGACACACACAGTCTCTGGCTCTGTGGAGTTTGACGTTTCACAGGAAGGTAATCTGTTCATCACAATCGAGCTCAAAAACATGATCTGGGGTTTTTAACCCAATTTTTGGTGCTACTGCAATGATTTAGGCATTTGGGTTGGCGTCTTCAGTGGGCTCATAGAGATGACCATTCATTACACATGTCCTTCTCTTCCATTTTACTGTGAGCTCCTTCTGGGCGTGCATTTTTCTTTACCGTTATACCCCAGAGCCTGGCACAGTGCCTGGCACTGTGAGCCCTTGGGGGATATCTGTTGATTGGCTAATGAATGGATTTGCATTTTTTGCTTGGCTCTCTTAGGGTGGAAGTCTTTTGCCTGAGGGCCTTAGCTCCTTGTGGAGCACTGCTGAACAGGCAGTAGGTAAGTGATAAAAATTTTAAAAAATGCACAGCTCACATTGTCCTAGGTGTGTAGTTTGGCCTGGATTTCTAGCTCAAACAGAACACATGAGTAAAATGAATAAAAGCAGAGAGAATGGAGGTATATTGTGATTTTCGGTTTAGGTTTTGGCTTCTAGAAATGATTTTGTTATTCTTGAGCCGCTTTTCTTCCTCCCATAAGTTCATATCACAGGTGGGCAACTGTGCTTGGAAACTACTTCTTGAAATAGAGCTTGTTTTTTTTTTTCTTTCTCAAGTATACTCTCATTGCCTTAGGCCTCAGGGATTGTGTTTATTCTGGCTCTGTGCTTTATAGTATTTTTTTTATCTTGCAGCTAAATGTGGTCAACAGTGTCAGCAGTTCAGAGGACATCAAACCCTTACCAGGGCTTCCCGGGATTGCAAACATGAACTACCCATCCACCAGCCCCGGATCTCTGGTCAAACACATCTGTGCCATCTGCGGGGACAGATCCTCAGGTACTTGCAAAAGCTGGCAGCCCTCCCACGTCCCTCAGGGGACAGGGTCCCAGGGAAGGGGCTGTTCCCCTGCCCACCTGGATGCTTTGTACCCAGTGAAAGAAAAGTGGCCCTTTAGGATGGTCCAGCTGGGGACCCAGCCTATGCATTCCTGTCACTAGGTTCATAGCCTGCCGTCTTGATGGATTGAAAGTATGTTTTTAGCTTTGAGGATTAGATTTACAGGAAACATTTCAGAAGCCCCTTTCTGGAGCCACACTATTGTATGAGTATCTGGGTTAGAGAAGCTATTGTAATTATGAAGTATAGCAGGCTAGATTTTCTTTGAGTTTTTATAATTATTTTTTAATTATAAAAAGTCCCGAATAATTATAAAAATAATATCCTAATGTAGAAAATTTGAAAGAACTAGAAAACTACAAAGAAAAAGTAAGAAATTACCCATAAAGGCCTCAAGAAAGATAAACCCTTTAATAGTTTAGCATATTTCCTTCTACAACATTCTAGGTTTATAACATGTTTTTGTGGGTGGAAACAAATGGGTTTTCGCCAAATCATCTTTAATCTTTTTTTGCTTTTGCCAAAATTATTTCTTTCCCGACTTCTTTCCCTTCTTCTCCAACCTTCCTCCCACCCTCTATTTCCCTCCCCAGCAACGTGGAACACGTTTGAATCTCTGATTTAATGATTTGAAGAACAAGAAGGTGGGGAGGTTCTTTTCTTTACTACAGCTGTCCATGATGGCTGAAGACTATGCCCTCATCTTCTTATTGTCACCAAAGCCACTATAGAATGTCATGCCATTGAAAGTCCCAGGCGCCTGGAACTTATTTAGCCGTATGTCTGAGGTTTGTTTGCTCCCAAAAAATCCTCTCCAAATCATGCAGACTTGGCCATTGCCACAGCGGAATGCTGGCCACAGGCCGGCAGAGCGTTCTCCCTGCTCTGGTTATTTTAGTTGAAAGTCTGGAAAGCTCATTCATATATTGAAAAGCCGCAGAAATGACTATGTCACACAGTTGACAAATTGGTGCCTTGCTTCTCTAAGACAAATATTTCAGAGCTGAGAGCATTAGGTTTTTTGGGCCCAGGATAAAATCCCATATTTATCATTGCTGTGGGTTCAGTAAATTAGCGTGGTCAGTTAATTATGCAGAGGCTTGTCTTCAGGGAGGCCACCTCCACTACCATTTCATCTTAGGGTGGCTTCCTCTGAAATGTGAGCTCCTGGGATGCGGGGAACCTAAATAAAAACATGTCAGGTGTGTAACTGAACGGCATCACGTATTACATTCGAGAATCAGACATATATATGTTTTGGATGATATTTTTTCTTATATTTTTCAAGTTCCACAGTTTCAATTAATCAAGCATAGCTACCTGGTGTACAGTGTTGAGATTTTTACTTAGAAAGAGGATTGTGATTTAGTCATGTCTATGAGGGATGGACATGGTGACTCTCCTGACATAAACTAGCCACCCCTGCCTGGGGTCGTCGAAGACTGGGTGTGCGGAGCAGGTAAGAAGGACAATGAAACACGCACTAGATTATTCATGATCAAGAAAAATCACCTTCTATCAGAGCCTTATGTCATATCTCAAGATTGAGTGCTATATGATGATATAAAGATCATTTTCCAATTTATTTCCTTAACAGGCAATAACACTCAAAATGTTATAACTCAGGATTCTGTTCATAGTTCATGGTAAAGGATAATAATTTTAAGTGGGTTTCTTATGACCTTGGACCTCAATTATGGAGAAATATTGGTTAAGCTGAGATTCTTTTCCTGCCAGGTAATATCTGACCAGCATACATATTTTTATTTATTATGTACACTAATATCTTGAATTGAGGCAGAGCATTTGCTTAACCAAACCCAAGAGTTGCCTTGAAAAAAAAAATGTAAGCAAAATCTTAGGTCAGGAATTTTCTGATAATGCTGTGTGGAATTAATAACATATAGCGAAGACACAAGGAAAAGTATATTTGCTCTGTCTTAGTCTGGTTCGGGTGATCAAGCCTGCATTCTCTGCTAGTTATTATTTGCTTTCTAGCCCAGTGCCCAGGTGATGTTCCTGTTTCCCTGGGGAGAACCAAAGGGTTCTTTTGAATGAAAGATCCAAATAAACATAAGAACAATCTATGGAATGTCCTTTTCTTATAACCAGGAAAGCACTACGGGGTGTACAGCTGCGAAGGCTGCAAGGGGTTCTTCAAGAGAACCATAAGGAAAGACCTCATCTACACGTGTCGGGATAACAAAGACTGCCTCATCGACAAGCGCCAGCGCAACCGCTGCCAGTACTGTCGCTATCAGAAGTGCCTTGTCATGGGCATGAAGAGGGAAGGTGAGGTCCCCCCACGGGAGACAGGTGCATAGGAAAGAACCCTGCTGGGTTGGAGCGTGTGGGAAGGAGAAGTTCGAAGTAGAGGGTAGGATGACTTTGTGTGCCACGATTTCTCAGGTGTTGCAACTGCTTGTCCCCTCGCCATCAGAAACGTGCACCTCCAGAGCAAAGAGGGCAAAAGGCATCTGCCTCCTCCACGTTCACCCATCCTCTCCTGGAACCCAGATGCTGGTCCTCAAACTGGTCCCTCTCCCTTTTCTCCAATTGCCAGGCAGCAAGCCTCAGAGCCAAGGTTTTAGGCTCCTGTGTTCTGCTCTAGCAATGGAACGTCACACTGACCTTCAGGATAGAGCTGACTTCTCCCCTTTAATCCTAGGACTCACTCTGGGGAAAACTGCAGATTTGATTTCACTTGCTGGGCTTTTATAACCTTGGCGTGCTATAAATTGTTTCATATTGTTATATTCCACCGTCTTTTGGTATCATTGGCATTATGCAGGTCCCGCAGACCTAGCCTTCTCATTGAGACCATTGTGCATTTAAACAGGTACATCGTAGTGTGGATTAGCTGAACTATTCTAGTGTCAGAGAAAAACAAAAATCTGAAAATACTTTCTGTTCCTTTAAAAGATGGAAAAGTCTTTCCATTAAGTAACACAAATAAATTGAAGTGGGCAGTTAATTAACTAGGGAACTCAAGCAGGTACATGGGGTTAGTGGTGGATCTTAATAGATTTAGAGTAAGGAGGTCCTGCCCCTCTCTGGGAGACAGGAACGAGGGGTTCGGTCAGTTCCAGTGGCCTCGTTCTTGAGGAATTTCCTTTCTGTGAGGAGGAGGGGTCAGACTGAAAGGACCCGTGAAGGAACAAGTTCTTTGTGCCCCTGCTGAGAGGGAATGCCACCAAGAGGAAAAAGCAATATTCTTGGAATCTCAGCATGGCATGATAGAGGTGGCCCTTAAGAATCACCTAATCGACTGTGACCATCCTACAGACGAGGACGCAGGCTCAGAGAGGTGAGGTGAGTTTTCCAAGGTGACGAAGGCAGGCGATGGGCAGGCAGACCCAGGTCTCGCGTCACCTCTCTTGCCAGGGGGTGAAGGAAGCCAGGACGGTCCTTGCTCCAGCATCTAACATCAGTCTCGGAATCCACGGACTCAAATCCGAGCTCCTGACAGGCCGCCCCACAGCGCAGCCTGCCCACCCGACAGTCTTCCGCTGCTCAGGGAATGGCTGTTGCATTTTTCAGTTGCTCAGACCAAAGACCTTGGAATCCTCTTTCCTTCACACACCACATGCAGTGGGTGAGGAAATGTTGTTTCTTCTTCAGAATAGGTGCAGAATCTTTCTGTGTTTCTCTACGTTTACTCCTGCCATCCTCATCCGAGCCACCTGTATCTTTTGCAATAATCCAAACAGCATCCTAAGACACCTCCCTGCTTCCATCATTGTCTTTCTGCAATGCCTTCTTGGCGGAGCAGCCGAGTGAGGCTTTGAACAAGTGGGGCAGGTAAAGCCATTTCTTCACCAAAATCCTTCAACATCTGCCCTTCTCACCCAGAAAAGAGGCAAAATCTTTGTTAGGACTTCAAAGTTGTACATGGTCTGGGTGCCCCGTTGTCTCTCTGCTTCAGCCTTCCTGGCCTCTTTGCTGGTCCTCAAACACACCAGGCATGTTCCTACCTCAGGGCCTTTGCACTTGCTGTCTGTGTATCTAGAATACTTTCTTCCCAGGTATCTGCATGATTCACTTTTTCTCTTCCTGCAGATCTCTACTCAGGTGTCCCCTTCTCAGCAAAGCCTTGCCTGGCTACACTGTCTAAAATTAAATCAGCTGCCCCTAACCTTTCCTTGTCTCTTTTCTACAGCATTTATCACTATCTAACACATTTATTTATCTTGTTTACTGTCTGTATCCATGAAGGCAAGGGTTTTCACATTTATTTATCTTGCTTACTGTCTGAATCCATAAAGGTAGGGGTTTTTCTGTTTTCTTTTCACTGTTGTATCACCAGTGACTAGTACTTTATAGCCATTTAATGAATTGTTGCAGGAAGGGTTTAAACTGAATGCTGAAATCAGACATCTTAGAAATGCAGGAGCTCCTAAAAATGACTCATTCATTCATTGAATATTAACTGAGCACCTACTTTGTGCTCATGTCATAGTTGCCATGGCAGGGCCTCAATGATGTTAGAGACTGGAACATACGATGTGAAATATCTGCTATATGAAGACTGTCTCCTTTTGATCAGGATAGAATTGATATTCCTCGTAGTTTCCGACACCATGATTGTCCAAATGTGAAATTAATGACCTCCAACTGTGTCTCCCATCAGCTAGAGCGTAACGGCTGCAGGGTCATTGTTTTCCCCCCAGAACAGATAAGTTTCAAGTTGACTTGGAAAAATGACGATTGTCATTAAGCACGATATTGAGTTAAAGCAAGGTGAATGGCCTCAGTTAGAGAAGCTGCCCTTTCTACTTCTTTATAGTTAGTCTAATTTACCTCTCACAGCTCAAGCCGAATGTCCCCCGCTCAATTAGGGTCAGGGTGGTCAATAGCCCAAATGGTGGGCAGTGTGGCTCTTTTACTAAAAAAAAGAAAAGAAAGAGTAAGTAAAACAGGAAAATGTGAATTTTAAGAGACTGGGCAGCTGTCCTTCTGAATCTAACATTGTTCTGGTACTTCAGTAGAGTATTGGACTCGGTTTTTGCTGCTATGTTCTTAAAAAGAATGTGGAGAAACAGGAGTGATGAGAAGCTGAGGAGTAAAAGTAAGGGTGGGGAAGGGAGCTCTTAGAGAAGTTTCTAAAGAGCTTGGTACCGTTTACCCTGCCGGAGAGAAGGCAAAAAGGTGAATCAGCTCCTCATCTCACTGCAGGAGGGGCCACCTTCAAAAGGCCGCTGGACAGCCTTTCCTTCGCCACCCTCATTTCTAGCCTTGGTTTCCAGAATTTTGGGCTCCGTTTGGACTCTTTTTTGAAGACAAGTATAACAACATCCTGGAGCAGAGAACTGAGCGAGACCATAGGAATGACACAGACAGACAGAGATGGAATGGAGGTGGGCTCAGAATTCACCTGCCTGGCACCAGGGGCCAGGACCTGTTGCCCTTTTAGTGTGCATGATGTTAAAGCTGGAATGGACGTTTGCTGTTCTCTGATGTAACACATCCATTTCCTGAAGAAGAAACAGAGGTTCAAAGAGGCAGGGACCTAACCTGCCCAAGCTTACACAGCAAGCAAATGGCAGACGTCATATAGGACTGGGACGCTCTGACTCCCAGGCCACCTCGGGAATTCTGAGCAAGTCTAGTTCCATGATTTCTGGTCACATATATGTGGTTTCAAGGCTAGAGAATGGAGTCTCTTTGAGCCCGTTCGTGGGCAGCACTGGCATCCTTATGAGCCCTGGGTGGTCCTTATTGGTACAACAGCCCAGCACTTGGAGGCAGCTTAGAGGGCTTAGAGATGGGCTTGGGAGGCAGCCAGTGGGGCTTCACATGCTGACTGCACCGCTGCCTACCTCTGTGGCCACAGCAGTTACCTGGCTTCTCTGTGGCTGAGGACACTCAGCGGGTTATTGTGAAGATTAAATGAAATATAGTCTATATAAGTTGTTGAGCATAATTTGTGACACAGAAAAAGCTCTGTAAATTTTTGCTATTGTTATAAATTCACAATAAACCTATGTTGGATGAATGGATAAAATCCTGTTACAAGGCAGGAGTTTGGCACTATTTTAGATCAACCAAGAGTCCTTAGCTGTACCCTGATGTATGCAGCGGAGTGGCTCAGAACGTCTGCCGAATGGAAGGTGTCCTGCAGTAACAGGTGTATGACTCCTCGTTCATAACAGTGAGATTTATGGCACAAAGAGGAAAAGTGAATAGCAAAAGGTTGCTCAATGAATGGCAAAGTTGAAATCAGAATCTAATTCCCTGAAGCTGAGGTTATTTCCTTTGAAGCTTGAAAGTTATTTTCCTTGTTACTAGTCTGTAGAAGAAATTGATTGAAGACCACGAACAAAACTTAACTTCGTTTGCTTTCCCTCAGATCGACTTCCTTCCTTCCTTCCTATCTTCCTTCCTTCCTTCCTTCCTATCTTCCTTCCTTCCTTCCTTCCTTTCCTCTCTTTCTTTCCTTCCTTCTTTCTTTTCTTTTTTTTCTCTTTCTTTCTCTCTTTCTCTCTCTCTCTCTTCTTTCTTTTGAGATAGGATCTTGCCTAGACTGGAGTACAGTAGCATGATCACAGCTCACTGCAGCCTCAAACTCTTGAGCTCAAATGATCCTCCTGCCTCAGCCTCCTGAGTAGCTAGGACTACAGGCATGTGCCACCATGCCCAGCTAATTTTTTTAATTTTTTGTTAAGATGGAGTCTCGCTATATTGCCCAGGCGGATGTTGAACTCCTGGCCTGAAGCAATCCTCCCACCTCTGCCTCCCAAAGCACTGGGATTTACAGGTGTGAGCCACTGTGCCCAGCCTCCCTCAACTTTTAAAATCAAGACAAATAGAAGCCCATTAACCTACCTATTAAAAAATACAAGAAGCATTCAACTTTAGCCGGTAAATCCAACTACATAAAAATACATATTTAATTTTTTTTAATTTCAAAATATTACAAAATATTAGAAATGTTTTTGGTTGCATGTATCAATTTTGTTATGCTTGAGTCAGGGTTATAAGTGTGCCCATCACCCAGATAGTGTTCACTGTACCCCTTGGGCAGGTTTTTGCCCATCCCCTCCTCCTGCTTGGTTTCCACTGGGTCTTACTTCCCTCTGTGCACATGTGTGCTCATCGATTAGTTCCAATAAAAATACCGTTATAGTTTCTACATGTTGCCAGTAAATGAAGACTGACAAAGAGAACACAAAGCAAGGATGAGACAGAAAGAGGAAGAGAAACAAGGAGAGCAGGAAAGAGGCCAGAAAAGGAGAGACAAGCCCAAGGGAGTAAAAAGAGAAAAGAGCTATTTTTTTGAATTGTTAATGATTATTTCATTAATCCCCACAAAATCACTTAAGTTAAGTCCTACAATCCTTGCTTTACAGATAAGGAAACTGAGGCTCAATAGGCTAAGGAATATGTCCAATGTCATTTAGCAAGGTAAATGGTAGAGCTACATTTTGAGAAAGATTTCTTTGATTCCAAGTTACATGTTTTTTGCTCTTCTCTCTCCTAGTTTTTCCTCTCTGTTCTCTCCTGCTTCTGTTTCCTCTTTTCCACACCCTGCCTGCCTTGTTATCTCTTTTCTTTCTTCCCTTCTCCTTCCTTCCTACCTTCTCTGCTGCTCTCCCAACCACGCAATACCATTCTCATCCTGAGGCTTTTCAGCACAGAGCTACTAGTCTTTGCAGCATAAGTTGTGTTTCTGCAGTTGTGCCCGTCTCCGACCTACCTAGTGAGACCAATAACATTGCTTGCAGCAAGCTAGGTGTCCAGCCCCTGGATCAGTCCATTCTGCAGCCACGTGGCTCATTACCACCTCGGAGAGTGGGAGGCGTGTCTGCAAGTGGACTCTGGGGAGGAAAGCAGAGAAGCCGAGGGGTAGGACCTGCTGGTAGAGTGGCCGTCACTGAGTTTCAGGCTAGTCATATGCTTACAAGGCAATTTTCTTGACTCTTGGGTTATAAAAAAGAAAATGTGTTCTAATATTGAATTCTGCTTATTGCTGCTGGGAATAAGATGGAAACCATGGCCTTCTAGAGGATGGAAACTAACCCAACAGAGACGATCCTCCCAATGAAGAGGGCAGAACTGGGAAGGCGGGGGTGGGAGGGAGTCTGTCTTACATCCTGAAGTGCAGACCCAGAGTGTTCTGAGAGTTGGCAGTGAGCCTGGATGACAACTCTAAGTTTGGGGGAGGCTGAGATAATTCCAGCCTACACCTTTGCCTGGGTACCCTCCCCCAACTCCAAAATCAGCCGCTGATTCTGAAATGTCATCTAGGTGACATCCCTCCGCCCCTTCACTTACTAAATACCCACAGCTGGCTCCCTGAAGATCTTCCCCGACAAGTCAGATCAGGTGATGTTGTGTGCAGGCTGGTGCACGAGGGGCAGACCTACTGGGACGTGAATGCCAAGGATGATGCATAGGATCTGACACGGGGAGTTTTTGAAGGAACAGGCTTGCTGCTTAACTATTTCATGCTCACTGTTTTTTAGAGGCAGCAGGTAAAGGAAGATGTTTAGGAGACTGCAGGGATAGCAAGGAGATAGTTGCTTATTAGAAAAGGGGGTAGAATTGAAGTTTATTAAAGCTTCAGATGCAAACTTAGCATGGTCACCATGATACATTGGAAAGAATATGGACTAAAGACCCCCTAGTTCTGCACAGGCATATACAAATGGCTTTGCTTTCTTTGTTTCATCTGTCAACACTACGATATCCCTGATTCAGGACCACAGCGCTCATTTTACAGATGAGGAAGTTGAGGATAGGTAAGTAACTGGGTTTCCTGCAGTTTTCCTGGGCATTGTAGTAACCTCAGCATGTCCTGCTCCATGTCAGCTGTGCAAGAAGAAAGGCAGAGGAGCCGGGAGCGAGCTGAGAGTGAGGTGGAATGTGCCAGTGGTGGCCATGAAGACATGCCCGTGGAGAGGATTCTAGAAGCTGAACTCGCGGTTGAACCAAAGACAGAATCCTATGGTGACATGAACATGGAGAACTCGGTACGTGGTCTTAGATCTCCATCCACCTTCCAATTCTTGGGTGGGGGTGGAGATGGGGTGTGTATCAGAGTCCCAGAACCTGTCACTCACAGCGCTTTGTTCCTTTTTCAGACGAATGACCCTGTTACTAACATATGTCATGCTGCCGATAAGCAGCTTTTCACTCTTGTTGAATGGGCCAAGCGTATTCCCCACTTCTCTGATCTCACTTTGGAAGACCAAGTCATCTTGCTTCGGGCAGGTAAAGCATATTGACTTCCTTTTTCTTGGGACAATAATCTAGGCTGCCGTTTTGCAATTACTGTTGGGATCCTGAAAAGAGTGACCCAATGGGGCTAGACCCATCCCAGCTGGGTACCATACTGATGATGAGATAACCCTATCCAAAGTTGTTCTTTGTTATGTTTATTTGTAGGCTCTTACATTTGGATAGCCCTCCCCAAAAACTTTCATTCCCAAATGAAATGTCGCTAATGGAGGACCAGGACTCTTTTTCCCTGCAAATTTTATCATGGCTTTATAACTTGCATTTAATTTTCAAAGACTGTTAAATCACTTTTATTGAGGATAATTGAAGCAGTGCTTCATTAAGGTAATGACATTGGCAAATACAGATATTCCCATTTCACAGGTGAGATAAAGAAACCGAAGATTTTCGCTCAAGCTTGTAGTAGATGGATTCCAAGGTCTCTTTCTATTTTAAGATCCCATGTGCTATATTCTCCCTTGCTCCTATTTCTGGGACACTGTGCAGTCTGTTGACATGTGCCATGTCTCCTCTTTGTCACCGAGCCAGCAGGGAAATTTCATGAAGATCGGCTGAGCACTGGGAAGCAGTCCACTCATTCATCCTTGTTAGATAATGAGCAGTCACTGAGTGTCGACTGAAAGCTACACACTGTGTTGGGTGTTACTAGACAATGCCAAAGAAATAAAACTAGGTTGTCAGGTCCTGGGGGCAGAGGCTGCAAGGTATATTGGCTTTATCCACCATGGCAGCTAACACAGTGACTATTATCTGCTAAATGTTCAATCCATATTTGTTGACTGATAAAAAAAAAAGAGCCCTTGTCCTCAAGCTGTCATTCTGGGTTGCCCCTGAGGGGCAGTGGGGGATGTGCACAGCCATAAGTCAGGAGACCCCAGTCTTATCCTTTTGTTTCTTCACTAATTAGCTGTGTCGTCTCGAGCTAATTCCTATCCTCCCTAGATTTTCAGTGCTACACTGAAATGATACATGCATTGGATGATTATCAAGGAAGCAAGAATGTGGTCTGTTTTGCCTCAAGGCCTCCTCCTTATCCTTGCAGGGTGGAATGAATTGCTGATTGCCTCTTTCTCCCATCGCTCGGTTTCCGTGCAGGATGGCATCCTTCTGGCCACGGGTTTGCACGTCCACCGGAGCAGTGCCCACAGTGCTGGGGTCGGCTCCATCTTCGACAGGTGTCTCCCTGCTGCTTCCTGTGTGTGTGTGTGTGTGTGTGTGTGTGTGTGTACACATGAATTCACATGTAGGCATGGACCTCTGGGCAGTGCCGGGATGTAGGATGGGCAGCCCAAACGGTTGCACATGACCATGCAGAGACCATTGAGCACGTGAAAATATAAACCTGGGGACTGAGAGGGGGAATAAAAGAAAGGTCGAGATCACAACAGGGCAGAACCAGTGAGAGACTAGCATGGTTGCTGGGCAGAGGGGAGACCCTGTTATCCCTACGGGTTTCCAAAGAAGAGATTGGGTCATGGACATTCACCAGTGAGCTGGGGGTGGGGAGGGTAAACTGCCTATCCCAGGGGCCAGGAATGGTGGAAGGGTTAGGGATCTGTCCTTAGGAGGCCAGGCAGAATGGGCTGAGGTCTATGCTGGGCTCTGTGTAATCAGGGGCAGGCTTGCAGCAGGAGTAGACTGATCTCGAACAGGCAGTGACTCCCAGGCACTATGCCTGAAACGGTGCTAAAGGAAAATTAAGCCATCTGATTTAAAGAGGCGGATGAAACGAATAGATTACTGACTTGTGGGTGAGAGGATGGAGAGCTGGTAAAGAGGGAAGGAAAGTTGGAAATAGTCTCTCCGTCCAATGCCAGGGCCCCGTTGCTCCTTCCTACCCCCGTCGTAAATGGTCTTCCCGGGCCGTATGCACGTCCACCTAAGACGCCTCTTCTCCTTCCCTGCCCGTTCCCACCGCATGCTCCATGTAGAGGCCAGTGTGGGCTTTGGAATGACTCGGTCCCCTTCCTGCTGCGTGGAGGTCTCCCTGTCGCTGACTGCTGCCCTCTGCTCTGTTCCTCTGGATAAGCAATGCCCTCGCTGGGCTTTGCTGGGGGCATGTCTAATTCCCAAGTCATCTAAGGCGCCTGCCCGGCCCCTGCTCAGAGTTCACTGCTTCCTCCTTGGTGCACCCTTGGACTTTGTGCCAGTTACTTCACGGGGTGTTGCCTTGCTGCTTGCTGTTTCTACGTCTGTTTCTTTAATTAAACCGTGAGTTCCTTGCAACGACGGACTGCATCTCATTCGTTTCTGTGCCCCTAGTACCTGGTGCACCGTCTGGAAAACAGAGTGGGTACCTAAAAAATATTGGTTCGATCCATTTTGTTGGTCTTTGGCCTAGTACTCACGCTTTTCTCATTACCTGCCCT
>CAUYSK010025897.1:0-67691 GCA_963575035.1 Avahi laniger
ATATTTTTAGTTGTCCAATTAATTTTTCTATTTTTAGTAGAGAGGGGGTCTTGCTCTTGCTCAGACTGGTCTCTAACTCCTGAGCTCAAACAATTCGCCCACCTCGGCCTCCCAGAGAGCTAGGATTACAGGCGTGAGCCACCGCGCCCGGCCTACTATACTTCTTTTTATAAATCCCCTAGCAAAAGTGGCCCCCTAAACATATTGCTCTGTGTCCTACCACTCCCCTGGCTAGTATGCTCTTCTCTCATCTATTTAAATCCTACCTACTGCGCAAATAAAGCTCACGGTCCTCTGCCCTAATAAAACAGTAAATGCTGCTTCTACTCTGAACTCTTAGACTGTTACTTATACCACAAATATAGGACTAAATCTGCAAGCTAAAATATTTTGGGTATGACAGAAAGCCATGGCTTTTGACCTCTGTAATATCCAAGTGTCTTCCAGTGCTAATATTCTATGATTAAATAACACCACAATATACTACATGAGTAAATGCTAAAATAAATACTGTTGATAATACACACTCAGAGTAACTCAATAGGTGGCACTCGGATTCTAAGTAACTATACTTATCCAAATAATATTTCCCATCTTTCACAGGCAGCTAATTCATAATTTATCATAATGTATCCTGTCAAAACATTCTAATCATAATAATCATATGAATTTAGCCAAATATCAATTAATACTGAATTATTCAAAAAGTTTGTTTCATTTCTTTTCTCTTTTACTGACCAATGCCAAGTACATTAAGACTGTCATAAATTAATTAGTCAAAGAGAGAAAAAGTTGAAGGTCAATTGGATGCAATGTCAACTACAGGTAAATAAATGGAGAGAGGTGGAGAACATCTGTCCATCATAAAAGTACTGGGCAACAGTCAAATCAGGATAAGAACTCTGGTACTTAAACTGAGTCCAGTGCTCTTTCCAGCATACCATCAGTGTTTTAACTTTTATTAAAATATATCCATAAAAATAACTATTTTAAGGAAATGACACAACAATGTAAACTTCATATAGTTCCACATTGATAGCCTTCAAATTCAAACTACGATTGAGTTTCTGCACTCAGCAGAAAATCCCCAAGTTTACAAATCACATAAAATTAACTCACTGAAAATAGGAAGGACGTCACTACTTTCCAATTAAAATAATAGCTTGCTCTTTTTAAAATAAATTTACTAGTGACAGGAATTAATGAAATCTGGGTTATGACAAGTAAATCTAAAATTGAATCTGATATAAAAGTGGTAAGTAGTGGTTTCGATAACCATGATACATCCAATTAATCAATAGCTACAACTGAGATCCCCCTCTTGCTCATGAAAAGAAAGCAACTTGAGCTTGAGTCAAAGATCTCTTTCACTGAGAGACTTTACGAAAACTTAATTACAAATTTAAAGTTGAAAAGTCATTATCAATATTGTCACATTGTATGATGTTCTTCTCAGAAGAAACAGACAGAAAATGTCCAAGACAATTCAAAATTAAAGTGCATTTGGCCACCTAAGGAAAGGCATCTGTACAGGCTCTCCCTCACCAAGCACTGCCCTTCTCTCAAGAAGGAATGATCTGACGGGTAAGATTCCAGGACACCATTTGAGCCCTGTTTATTAATAGGCAGGGATCACCATAAACCAAAATATCATGCATGTGAGTGTGGCTCCCTTCTCTTTCCTCTATGCTGCCAAATGAGAACACCTGGCCATCCTGCTCTTTCTCTGGCATTCTCTTCTGCTTCTCCCTTCCATGTGTTAAGGAACAGTAAAAAGAAATGGCCAATGCTCTCTCTTCTCTGTTTCTGAGAGTCCCTTCCCAAAAGTGATACAAATATAGACTTAGGGGAAGGGAGAACACCTCAAGACTCCAATACAGGCTTCGGTTTTAAAGTCTGGTGTTCCAGCAAAAGTTTATCAAAATCTACAGAAGGATTTTAGGTATAAAAACTAGTGAAAGATAAAATGGTACCTTATTTCGCATAATATTGTTTCTTACATATGTATTTCCTATAGGACCTCAAGGGAAGAAATGAGTGAGCTGTAAACCAAAATAAAATCTTAAGTCCCCTAGCTGACTGAATGGACCCCCTCTTGGCCAAGGGGACCCCATAAAACCCTGAAGATGAGTTGCTGGCCATGAGAAGGGAGGTCAGACATGCCTCATCATGCCCTCCTCCCTTTTCGGAGATTTTCTTTGTAAGGAGAAGAGATACTAAATCATTAATAGGCCTAAGGCTATACAAGGCAAAGCTTAGACAACACCTGCAGACCACTAATTTACTTAACGTATCACTCCAGTTTCTGTAAATGTCCTAAATGTCCAGTGGGGCTGGTCTCTGATTAAGACATCTTAAACATTCCAAGCCTTTAGACAAAGCTTCATTTCTTTAATCAATTACAAATCAAGGAATCTTTAAACTTACCTATAACCTGTAAAACCTACCCCCAACCTTTGAGACATCCCTCTACACACTGACTGAGGGTCTTACGGGTCTTTGTGTAATTCCTATCTCCATGAATGTAAAAACCAAACTGCAATCCAGCTACTGTGCATTTTCTCAGAATCTCTTGAGGCCATGTGCTCTGGGCTGGTCACACACATTTGGCTCAGAATAAACCTCTTTGAATTATTTTACAGAGTTTGGGTTTTTTTCCCCACTAACAGAGCCAAGGTAGCTAAAGGTGCAAAACAAACTGCAAAACAGATTTATGAAAACTGCAAACGAGGCTACTTACTGCCTCAAAATACACAGACCCACATTTACACAATATTAAAATGTTAATCTTCCAACATTAATAAATGTTTACCTCTAAAGAATTATATAAGAAAGCATGTGTCTAGTAAATATACTTAACTTTAAAAATTTATAAGAAAAATTAGTGATACATGGATAAAATTAAAAGATATGAGTTTTTAATAATTCTTTTTTAAAGAGGCAGAAAAACAAAATTTAACTCTTGAGAGGCACTATTACGTAGAAGTCAAAAATGTAAACTGTGGGGTCATACTGCCTGGATCCAAAACTTCTAGCTCCTTCACTTACTGTGTGACCTCAAATAAGTCACTTAAATTCTCTGTATCTCAGGTTTCTCATCTGTAAAATGGGGAAAAGCACTTATCACATTAAATATAATAATTAAATGAATTAATACATGTAAACCACTTGAAAAGTATTGATCATATAATATGTACTATAAATGTTATCTACCATTATAACTTATAGAACCAACAGAAACATATTTCAAAGAATGTTTACAACTCAATATTCAAAGACTTCAAGAACTAAGAATAATCAAAAGCACTATAAAACATAATTCCTGTTCATAGGAATTATAATAAAGGAAAACAACAGATAAAAATTTTGCACTGAACACTGCCAATAACATTGAATACTGAGTCAAATATTTGTTCGTTTGATATGCTCAGCTCTGTACAGGTGCTGGGGAATACAAAATAATAATATCAATAGTAATGGCCTTTTAAAAACCCCAGTCACTGCCCAGAGGTATTATAATCTCCAAATCTACTAAACATACAGTGCGCATTCACGTCCTTTGCTCATGTTGGTGATCCCCTTACCCTAAAGCAGCCTTCTCCACTTTGTCTTCGAACTTAAATATCTTTTAGGACACAGCTCAAAATAACCTTTCTTCTATGCGTGACTCAGGCAGAATCCTCCTTGTTTCCTCACAGCACCTTTACTTTTCCTCTACTACAGCACTTATAATTCATTATTTATTCGTATGCCTCCTCCACTACACTGTAATGCATTCCCTGGGGGAAAAGGATGGTATCTCATTCATCTTTTCACCTTTGACACTTGGAATCATGTCTGGAATATGGTAGACGCTCAAAAAATGTTTACTGAATTTGAATTTGTTGGAAAGACAGTACCTGAATACAAAATTACAGAACCAAACAGAATCCCAATATATGAGGTGAAGTCAGATTAAATAATAAAAATTAGATAACAGTAGATTATCTACTACTATAAATATCAAGAAACTCCAGAAACATTATATATTTCACATTACCTCACACTTCATACACATGAGCTTTTATGTTCCCATTTTACAAATGATGAATTTGAGATAAAGATGTTATGATGATTTTCCTAAAACCTTGTGGCTAATAAATGGCAGAACCTAAATCAGAAGCTACATTCTTACCCAGATTTCCAATCTCATATTCTTTCCATCATACCATACTGATTGCCAGTGTCCTTCTAACTCCAAAACATCTATATGTCCATGGTATAATTAAATGTTACTTTGTGAGAGCTTTCAAAAGTGGGGAGTGGGAATTAAATGTTAATATATCTTATAATGCTAAAAGAAGAATTTTAGAAGATGTGGAACTTGAAGGAAGGGTAGAATATGGATAGGCAAATATTCTAATAGAGCAAAATAGCATCAATAAAGGCAGGAAGTGGGCAGAAGCAATAAATGTACCAACTTTTCAGGAAATTTTGGGTTGGGAAGAGTAGTAAATAATGAAAAAATCTGATATTGTAACATGTTTTAACATCATATGTGAGCCTAGGCAAGTCACTTGACATCAATAAGCCTCAATTTCCTTACCTGTGAAACAGAATTAATGATACCCAAGTCACAAGGTTGTTCCGGGGGAAAAAAATCTATAAAGTGTTTGATACAGTAATGGATACAGAAGTGCTAAGAAATGCAAGCAATTATTATTTCTTTAATGTCAAATCTGTAAATGTAAAATGAGACTGGATCATGAGGCATACCAAATGAAGACTGTGGGGGGGGTCTCAATTTCATAAACCAGGCCTAGAGAGCCTATAAAGTTTTATAATGATGAAATAAAAACAATTTCTTGGTAGCAGTGTGAAAGGCAGGAATTGATAGTAGAAGAATGCACTTTGTTCTGTGTGGAACAGAAACTGTTTTAGATTAGAAAAATGTGTTCTCTTTGATTCTAACTAATGCCATTTGATTCTGTAACCGTGCTTGCTTTCAGTTGTTAGTCAAATATAGTTAATCAGGAAAAAAAAAAAAAAAAAACCAGGGCAGGAGTAACTCCTTGACAGGCTGAACTTCCTAGAGTAGGCCTAAGTTTCGGCTCCTTCCACCCCAAACGCAGATCAAAACTGGCGTTGGCGCGAATCCCGAGGCTTGGGGCCACCCAATCAGGAGCCAAAACAATCCTCCACTTTCAAAGGAACCAATGGACGAAGAGGGAAGAGGGATGGTGGGCCCAGCCTGTCGTGTGCCACCGGTGTGTCGTGAGCAAAAGAAAGTATAAAAGTTTCACTTTTACCCCAGGGCAGGGTCCTGGTTTATAGGGAGGCCACTGCGTTGGCACTCTGGGACTTGGACCCTAGCTCGAGCTAGCAAATAAACTCCTTTGCCATTTGCATCCTCGGTGACTCTGCCTCTCTGTTCCTGGGGCCGAGGAGAACCAGATTTAACAAGTGCACAAAAGGAGAGCCTTGAATCAGAAAGGCTAGCCAGGAAGTAATTTCAGCAACTAAGGCATAGTGTAATGAGTGCCTGACCTACAGAGGTAGTGGTGGATTGGTGAGAGACAGATATGAGTCTTTCCAAGAAAGAATGAATAGAAATTGGTGAAAAATGATTGAGGGATAAAGAACAAGGGCAGGGAAGATTTAACACTGACAACAAGCAATACAGTAAGGTAGTTAGGGGCTTTGAAATCAGACTGACTTGAGTTTAAACGCTGATTTGCACCTACTAATTATGTATACTTACACAACGAATCCATCCTCTCCGAACTTCGTATTTGCAAAATGAAGATAATTCTAATTTTCACAGGGCTGTTTTATCACAGGGTAACCATTCAATAAATTGTATATGCATTTAATACACAGTTTCCCCATGTTTCCATGGCCCCTCAGCTTGAACACTCTTTCCTTTCTCTTTGAGCCAACTCCTTAATCCTCTGTTGGCCACCCTTAATCTCTTAAAACTCAGTTTATTATCAGCTCCCTGGGAAGCTTTCCCCTAAGCAGCCTCCAGTCTAATTACTACCTTAATAGCATGTTGTACCAAGTATTGCAGTTATCTGTTTATCTTATCTGCCTCTTGTCCCTCCCCACATTGAACTGGGAGTTCCTCCTTGACAGCAGAAATTGAGTCACATTTATCTTCTCATTTCTAATATTACCATAATCAGCAAATAGTAGGCGGCTTCGGAGTTTTTGTTAAATCATGGGTAAAATACATAAATATATAAACCTAGCTACTTAAGAAACTTTTCCACCTATAATCCCTTCCAAATCAGTCTAGTCACACTTTAAATTCAGCAAATTTTATTATTTCAGAAAGAACGTCTCTCTCCTACATATACTACACCATCATCACTATCCATCCAATTTGAAGGCAATGGTTTAGACACATGGATCCCAATACATGATGCAATCTACTAGAAGTAAGCTTCTTGAGTACAGGGGCTATCCTTGACTGCTCTATTTTCTGCATCTAATTCAGGACCCAGGACAGACTAGGTTCTGTCCAACATTTGTTAACCAGTCATTCAACAAATGGCATGGTATGTTTCCCACTACATACCAAGAAAGGCTAACCTACTACCTGAAGGTATTTTTGTTGACAATATCCTCAAATACTTACTAGAGTAAACATCTCTAAAAATAATAATCTATGCTGATGAGTCTCCCTTTAAATTCATGAATACAAACCTCAAAACTGGGCCCTGAGAACTGCCTAATGTCCTTACATTTCCCTAGTCCCTTTATTCTCCCACTTTACAACATCACTATTCCATACTTTCTCCTCCCTCAGATTTTCACATTTCCTTCCTCGTCCTCTCTCAGTTAATGATCTTGCTTTTCTATTTCCTTCTACTCTGTTACTGTGGATCAGTTATTCTCAACAGAGGTTTTACTGAACAGTCCCATCCTGGGGTATTTTATAAGGATTTTGTGAGAGGTCTCTACCTCTAAATGCTGAAATGCCCCAGACTCAGTCCTTGAACAATTCCCTTGGATATCTTTCTCAAGGCTTAAAATACGATTTATACATTTACAACTCCCACATTTATATCTTCAGTCCAGACTTCTCCTCTGAACTCCTATCATATTACCACTGCATACTGACATTTTCATTTGGAAATTTAACATGTGCAAAACTGAAAATGATTTCAAATATTACTTCCTCCTCTCCCCTATTACTCTGTGGTCTTTCCCATTTCACTAAATGACAGTTCTATTCTTCAGTTGCTCACACCATAATTCCTGAAGTAACCCTTGACTCTTATTCCACCTAAATGCTCTAGCTTGAAAACAAGTCTAGAATCTGATCATTTCACACAGCCTCCACTACTACCACCCTAATCCAAGTCACCTTGACCTTTAACCTAGATAAATGCAATGGCCTACTAAAGGTCTCATTATTTTTGCCCCTGCTGCACAGGCAACATAGCAATCAGACAGATCCTTTTAAAACACAAGTTAGATAAATTTAGTTCATACCTCATTCAAAGCAAACCCCATCTCATTCAAAATACTATAAAACCTAAAGTTCTCACAAAGTCCTAGAAGGCCGTTTATAAATCACCTGGCCCCATTTCCCCACCTGAGTATCTACTACTTGTCTCTCCCTTGCTCATTCTCTTTCAGCCAAACTAGCTGGTATGCTCCTGCCTCAGGGTCTCTGCGGTAGCGCTAATGGATCTTTCCACATGGCACCCTTCTGTATCACCTTTAGGTCTCTGCTCTTTTTCTATGGCCATCTGTGCCATCTCCTGCTCCACTACCAGCATTCCCCATTCTCCTTCGTTGCTTTATTTTTTTCTCTCCAGCACCTTTCACCACCTGACATAAACAGTCAGTCCTCCATATCCATGGGTCTTTGAATTCAACCAACCAGGGATAGTGTGAACCTTGAAAAAGCCAGTCCTTCAAGATGGATCCTGAGTGGCTAACTGGGCCTAAATTCAAAATGGAGCCAAGGGGCCATCTGCTGACTAGAGGTCACACATGTACTCTTCATTCCTGGAAGAGAAAGCATAACTTTGGGACTCTCATAACTTGTCTGTTCCCCTGGCCTAGGGATGCCAGAAAGTCCCATTTGCCATCTAGACCTAACTAATAGACTGTGACCTACAGTCAATCTTAATGTCAACCAATCAGAACTAAACAAGTTTGCATCCTTCATTTACACAGCAGACAAGAGTGGGAACCTGGACAGGAACTTTTTCTATAAAGAATAACTCCTCTCTGTGTTCTCCTGGGAGCCCAACTCCCTGGTTTGCAAACTGCTCTGGGAAGTAAAGTCTTTCTTAATGTGATACTTCTTTCTCAACAGTTTCCATTAACAATGGAAAATACTTGGAGGAAAAAAAGTGTACTTAACATGCACAGATTTTTTTCCTTGTCATTATTTCTTAAACAATACAGTAAAACAACTATTTACATAGCATTTACACTGTATTAGGTAGTTGAAGTAATCTAGAGATGAGTTAGAGTATACAGGAAGATATGTGTAGTTACATGCAAATACCATACCATTTTATATCAGAGAGTTGGGCATTTGATGATTGCAGTATCCCAGGGAGGTCCTGGAATCAATCCCCCAGGGCACCAAGGGACAGGGGTGAATTTAAATTTTGTAGCAATGTCTTCTCTCCCATGTCCAAAGTGAACTTCATGATGGTACAGATTTTTATTCTTTTGTTCACTGTTCGTTCTTTTGTTTATTGTTTGCCCAGTGCCTAGCACATAGCAGGTACTATTTGTGAAACTAATGAAATGAACCCATACTTGAAATGTGTTCACTATTCTAAAAACCCATATGAACAATCCCATTCTGTTCATTTTCCTCCAATTTTAAGTAGCATATCTTTGAAAATCAAAGCACATGTTTAAATCTAGTGTAAAATTCTTCTCAACTACTACCCTCAGCCCAGCATTCTTATTTTCAAATCCAAAATTCAACCAACAACTCCCTCTATGGAATTCACAAATAGTTCAGTTCAGAGCCAAGTACCCACAGTCTCAAGGACTAAAGAGATTTAACAAGTGAATTCTAGAAGGCCTTGGATGTTCAATGGCTGTTTGAAAAGTCTTTAGGTTCTGATTACCCAAGACATGCTGTGCTTCCTCACACCTCAGAAAAATCTAGAATCAACCCCGCTTCCTAGCTTCCCCGAGTTCAGGTATGATTTGAAAATAATCCGAAGTATAGCTAAAGTATGTGAAAGTGTTTTGCCAACAGAAAATGGCATTGTTAGCATTAAATATTATTAAAATGACACTTAAGGAATACCCTAAGAAGATAAATTGTCTGGAGGAAATACCCACCGAGTTCGGATACAATCGAACTGTTCTGTGTAATATAATAATTATGGCTTAAATAACTGTTCCTCGAAAAATGCAGGTCCTGAACTGAACTCTAGAGTCTGCGATTCGATTCGAGGTTTCCTACCTTAATAAGGAACGGACATACTCCCCGAGAGAGACCGCACAGGCCACACCCTCCAGCCGGCCCAAGGGTTCTACGGGCAGCGTATCCCCAACCCCACCTCTGCCCGCAGGAACAACCTCCACTCGCCATCGCAACCCGTCGAGCGCTCTTCTAAGCAGCCACTCACCCCTCCTTCTTACCACACCTACCTGGCCCCTCCCCAACCCTCCTCCTCCAGGCATTTCCTCACACTGGGGGACAGACACACACGCATACCCTACCCGAAGCGCCGGCTCCCCCTCCGGCTTCCCGCGCCAGTGGAGACGCTAGAATCCCGGGCTCCGGCGGAGCTGTGGGGTGGCGGGGCAAATTGCCTGCCTGACACAGTCCTGCGGAGGCGCGGGAGCAGGACTCCGGAAAGCCCGCGCAGCCGCAGAAAGCACCAGCGCGGAGGTCGGAGCCGAGTCCTGCTGCACTTCCGCCCTCTGGTATGCAGCGAAAGCAACCTGCAGCGCCACGGAGCCCTGGAAGCCCACCAGAAGTCCAGTCATCCTCGGCGCCCAGGAATGACGTCATGAGACCCCACGTGGCCCGAACTCCGCCCTCAGTGTTCGGCCCAACCCTGCGAGGAGGTCAAAGCTGCTCTTGAGCATGCGCGGACGGAGCGGAGCGCTTGAATGTGGGGCCAAACCCCCAGGAGAGCACAGGAGAGTCTCACTTCAAAGCACAGTTATTGGTGCTTTGAGAGGTTAATGTAACTGTTGTATAAGAACAGAAAATTTTAAAAATACTGAAACGCTGCCTCTCTAGAGCTTGATCATATCATCTGTCTCTTCCTGGTATCACATAAGAGTATTAATAAAACAAAGTGCTTTTACATCAATTTTCTCATTTGATCCTCTTCTCAACTTTGTTAGAACCATGGCAGGCAATAATAGCCGAATTTAACAGAACACTCTATGAATACTGAACCCTCCCACCCATCCAAGAGTGCATATCTTTATCTTACTGTTAGTGAAAATAAGTAATTAGTAAACTTACTCCCAAAGGATGTAATTGGATCTACCCAGAAATCTTACCAAGCATTTAAGGTTTTTCTCTTAATTACACATGCCCTAAAGCCATACATCCTAAGTAAATACACTGCTGAGATTCAAACAGGTTCCTGATAATTGAGAAGATAAGGAAAAATTTAGTAGGAGCCACAGGATTCTTTTTAAAAGAAAAAATCTTCTTGGAAGTTGACTAGTACAATGATTTTCAAGTGGTGAATTGCAATCCATTGGTGGATCATCAAATCGAGTTAGTGGATCATGACTAGCATCTTTTTAAACGAAATAAAGTAGAAAATATCAGCATGTTTCACACATATAAAGGGTGTCAACTTAAAAATCACACAATCTATAAATTTGGAAGAACTTTATTTCTTCTAAATGGTTATAGCCTGCAAGATGGCCATTCTGTTAGACTGGGAAGGGGAGCCTCTGGCAAAGACCAGAGACAGGTGCTTGGAAGGAGGAGGGGTTGGGGCAGGGATTTATGATAAATAGGTTGGCCATGTATATATATTCAACAAGTTACAGGAGGAGCTATGAATATTCATGAAGGTGCTCCTGCCGTATGCATATTGGACAACATGCATGTAACGTACAACCTATGTTCAATTTGGGGTGAAGACTTAACATTTAAATGTATTACAATTAGGACCTATATATCAAAACTTTTTTTCAGTACACAAAGTCACTCAAGTGTGAAGCCTCTGTAAAACCTGCCAGAACCAGTCCCTGGACCGTGCGTGGTCTTCTTAGCAGGAGAAAGTTACTGAAGTCAGTCTCTTCTCCAATCAAAGCTGTCATTATGGCTTGTGGAACGGGGTCTGGCCGTGAGCTGCAAATTATTTTAATACCACTTATCTCGAGGCCAAGGCCAGTGGTTGCTTAGCTGCTAAAGAAAAAGAAAAACCTTGTGGCAGTTAAGACATAGTTTATTCTTTAAGTGTAGGGGTTTATGACTTAAACCCTTGCCTGGCATGGCATTAGGTCCTATTTATAATTTGGTATCTTATTGCCACAAAAAGTCTGTTCTGTCAGTCTTACAATCTCTATTTTAACATCAAGGCTGGTCAGTAGTTGTGTCTAGACCACAAACAAAAGGGTAGGGGTATAATAATGAGTGTCTGACCTTCCATGCTATCATGGCCAAGAACTTGGTTTTTCAGGTTTCTGTGGGGTTCCCTTAGCCTAGAAGGAGTGTGTTCAGTCAGTTGGAAGCTTAGAATTTATTTTTAGTTTACAAGGATAAACATTGTTTCCTGAAATTTTTACTTCAGTAGGTAGGAATGAGAAATATATTTCTTAGTAAGGTAGCAGTCAGAAAAGCTCAAATGCCCCAGCACTTTATCTACCCAATGCAGAAATCTCTACAGCATCCCCAGAAAACAGCCATTAGCCTCCATAAGAAAGCTCCTGGGATTAAGAAGCATCATCTTCCCAGTGGCAGACAAAAGTACACACAATTAACATTGAAATGTATCCAGAAACTAAGATGGATTGAGGGAAAGATAGATGGGTAAATATGTGATTAACCAAGTACAGTAAAATGTAATGTTAGAATCTAGGTGGTGAGTTCACTATAAATGGACATTCACTATAAAATTCTTTTAACTTTGCTGTATGTTTAAAAATTTTTCCAATAAAATGTTGAGGGGGGGCAGGGGAACCTATGTATGAAGAACCCTAGCAGGTAAAACTTCCTGTAACTTTTCTGAATTGACCCTGTTTTCTTCCTTTCTCCCCTTGCTCCTCTCCTTTCCTCCCCCATGTACAACCTAAAACAGAAATATCTAACTCCTCTTATAAAAGACAGCATTTCTGGTATGAAAAGATAGCTTTTGTGCCCTATAACCCACTCAGGGATAAACACGGGTAGTTCTTTCAGCCATTCCTCACATGCCATATCTCTCCTCTGGATACGGTCACGGATATGGTTGTCAGTGTTCCTATTAAATAACTGTTGTACTCTTTCCCATCTAATGGTCATGCTCTTTAGGCAAAAATTTGGAAATAAGAAGAATTCTATATTTGTTCTCTGTCATTTCCATTTGTCAACACTATGCGTTCTTTCTCAATCAGTAGCACTGCATCTTTTTAATTTTTTGCCATGAAGATAACTTTTAAAGAGGTCTTTTCGTTTGGCCTTATCATTTCCCCCAAGCCTCCGCTCAATTTGGGTAATGCTCAGGCAGCCAATTGACTTGTGTGAATTTGTTTATAAAGTCTTGTTTTCAATAAAAGTCAAATACACAAGTCCTCCAAACTTCTGGTTTCAAAACAGAGATTCCGGAGAAGTTTTGTTGATAATGTGCTCTCTTTCTTTCTCACTATAGCAGTTCATCGTTGTAAAGTCCGCCTTATTTTTGCATGCCTCACAACTTGTAAGAATCAAATCCGTGGGATAACTTTCTTTACTCTAAACTTATTTAAATTTGCTTTCCTAAAACCTAATATATCTCTTCTATCCTGATGAACTCTAACATGCCATTACTTCCTGACCCAAGGTCCCATCTGCTCTCTTTTATCTCTGTCCTGCTGATTTCAGAGGATGAGTTAAGCCAAATTTAATTCTTCTGTTTCAGCTCTAGCGCCTCTGAATGTGCTCCAACCAATTGTCCTGTTTCTCGGATTTCCCTCACTGCTGGGTTTTTTCTTCAGCTTATAAACGTGCTCAAGTGTTCTCCTATCATATTAAAATCCTTCCTTTAACCTTCACCACTTCTTACCTAATGTTTAGTATAGCTTCCTCCCTGGTCTTCCTGCCTCCAGTGTTGGTCCACTTGTCCCTGGGACCATTTATTTTTTATTTTTATTTCAACCAATGAGCATTATCCAAAACGCACTCTAACCATATCACTCTTCTACTTAACACTTTTTAGTGATTCCTTCCGGGCCAATTCCAGATTTCTTAGCATGATAAACAAGGCCTGTTATGACTGATTTCTTCCTTCCTTCTAGCTTCCTTTCCCTGTTCTCCTTGCCTCACACTTCAAAATCCAATAGTTTCAAATGTCTTGTAGTTCTTTTGTGCACTAAGGCCATTCCATGTTTCCATGCCATTATTCTTGCTGTCCCTGTTGCCTATAATACTACCCTCCACTAGCCCCATCACCACAACCCTTCTTCCTCACTTGGCACATACCATCCATTCTTAAGACTCTCTTTACATTTAGGAAGCTTTTTCTGACCCATTCAATTTGAGTTTGGAGGTCTTCACAGTTTCCTTGGCCATTTTTTTGGATCCCCAATGCCCAGTACAATGCCTGACGTTCAGTGTTTGTTGAGATAAACTAAGCTGAACACATGCTTTCTTCTAGAAGTCCCAACACTTTCACCTCAGAAACTATATTCTTCCTCACAGCTTAGAGTTTACGTAGAAAGTAGTCATTTCCTTTATTATTAATATTTCATAAATTTCCAAGGGATAAAATCAACAAGGGAAGTTGAAAGTAACTGAGATGCACCGCCATCAGCAGAGCGGGACTCCAGCAGTCGCTTAGCAGTTAAAGGTCTCCATCACCACTATATCCTGTCTCCATGCCAGTTCTGTGGTCTGTACGGGGGAAGGTGCCACTGCTTCTTCCATCTGGAGGCACACTCTGTGGTGTCTTCCCAGAACACAATCATCCTTCTGTTCCTCTACCCTTTTATCCTTACTCAAATGATGCCCCTCCCCTGCTAGAATGGAAACTCCTAGAAAGCAGGGATACATTCCTATATATCAAAAGCAGCAAACTGGAGTTCCACAGGCTGAAACTGGACTACCCATATGATTGCTGTAATGTACTTTAATCTACTTCAGCATACACAACATATTATGTATGTGCTAGTTCAAGCTTCAATTTTAGTTGTCCAAACCAAGAATTCTACACTGCAATGGTGGTCAGGTAGCAATATGTCAGAAAGACTACACTCCAGATGCAGCTATCACAAGGACGTCTATTGTCACCATCTTGACCCACATCACATATTTGCTAATTAGCATAGTGAATGTCAGAGATGGGTTTTTATTTCCGGCTTGCTTAAAAATATGATAAATGTGAGCGCAGGGTGGCTTCCAGAGATGCCTGACACCTCAGCCTGAGGAGCGGTCAGTGACGTGATGGAGCAAGCAAGGGATCGCTTACACCTGAGATGGTGTAAGCATGAGCCACAGGTGGAAGTCCAAGTCAAACACAAAAGGACAGACTCACTGAGCAACCAAGAATGTCAATTGTACCTGAGGTTTTCTCAGCAGCAGCAAGCACCTATGGTGGATTTCCAGGCTGAACTGAGACAGGCATTCTTAGCTGAGACACCAGGAGGTGGTTAAAGCAGTATTAGAGCAACAAGGAAGCTGATTCCAAGCAAAAACCAGGCTCCATCTACTGTTTGAAGCTTCTATCCAGCTTGCATTGTTTCTAGGAGAACCTACATCATACTTTTATCTATTAAGCCTTCCCTTAGGTCTTGAAGATCACAAAATTTTAACTGTGAACATCAGATTCAGTGAAACAGCAATGGTGACTGTGGGCAAGAGTAGCAAGATGCTGAAGCACTTCAACGATAGAATGAGATGTATCCTGCAAGATGGCTGAGTCTTCACTAACACCTTTAAGACTTTTGGCAAGCATATGAATTAGATCCTCTGTGACTGTGATGAGTTCAGGAAGAGCAAGCCAAAGAATGTGAAGCAGCCAGAGGGTGAAGACAAGTGGATTTGGGGTCTGATGTTGCTACATGGGGAGAACTTGGTATCCATGATTGTGAAGGGGCCACCCCCCAAAGATACTGACATTGCTTGGGTACCACTTTCTGGAGCTGCTGGAGGCCCTGGAGTTGGTAAGGCAGCTGGTGGAGGAGTACCAGCTTGTGTACCAATTCTGCAGGCTCCTGCTGGATTAACAGACCCTGTCCAAGGAGTTGGGGAAACATCTCAGCAGGTAATGATTCCACAGGGAAGAGGCACTGTAGCAGCTGCTGCCATTGTTACTACTGCCAGCACTGCTGGAACCCCAACACAGTACCCACCAGGATGGGGGACCCCACCTGTAGGCAGAGCAACACCACCTCCATGGGCCCACCAACTGGGCTTCCCCCTGCTCAAGGGATGCCAATACGTATGCCCCCTCCAGGAATGAGACCCCTTCCACCAGAAATTAGAGGTCCATTCCACCCAGGAATGCACCCTGCAAAACCCTAGGATACTGTTGATCCATCTCAGTCACTTTTTTCCTTGTAATGCATCTTGTGAAATTGTGTGGAGTGTTTGTGAGCTTTTTGTCCCCTTTCTGCATTAATAATAGCAATAATAAATGCATAGAGCAATTTTAGAAAGTATGATAAATGTTAAAAATGAAATATAATTTATGAAATTAGCAAAATTTAAAATATGTGGATTGACTAAAACATTTTAGAAATTCTTGCCACCGTTGCATGAACAGAGTATAGGAATCTGTGAAGCCTGCAGCTTGACTCCTCAGTTTTCTTATGTCTTCTGTTAGAATTCCATGGAGTTATAGAATTTAGCTTTAGGAATGGTGCTACATCTGCCTTAAGTGAACCTTTCTTGCAATGAAATAGTGAGAGCACCTGAAAGGGCGGAGAACTACAGTTTCACCAAATACATCAATGGAGCAAGTTGTATTAACTGTTCTGTTTAATAAATGTCTTCACGTGTACCAGAATTTGGTCCAAGATTGATTTTCATTAAAATCTCATATACAGATGATGGGGAAGTACTTTACCTTCATCCACCTTGACATCTTTTCATGGCTATGATTATCTATGGAAAAGAGCATGAGTTATACATGATCAAATTAGGCTTTGTCAGTTAGCAAGAGTGATAGATCTAGTCTCTTTGGTCCTTAAAATGTCTTTAAAGCTAAAAAAAATTTTTTTAAATTTTTGTATTCCTCTCCATTTCCAAAGGTATCAAAAAAAAATTTTCTTCAATGGTAACATTTCACACACACACACACACACACACACACACACACGGTGAACTAGAGCAGAGAGGCAGCTGCCCTCTTTGAAGTTGAGCATGCCCTCTCCAATTTGCAGTGTATTCTTGCTATCACTTATTTGGCTTGTCTACTTGAACACTAGAGGTATTAAAGCTTAGCGCAATATGTATGGCATGTTTTTGTATTTCTAAAGCACTGCCTACCTCAGTTCTCTGCATATAGATGTCAATGTTGTTGAACAAAAGATCAAAAAGAACCAGCCCAGAATGTGTTTTACTAAAGAATTTAACATACATTTGATTGCGATTATGACCATATTTATGATTCTAAGATTTTAACTTTTATGTAATTCTAAGAATGCATGCTTGAAAGTGGGGAAAGTATCATTTTATAGTATTTCTCCTGTGACATGAGAAAACATCTGGAGAATCCAAACATTATTTTGAGAATTTTAATGCTCGACAATCATAAGAATCCCATTTGTGTCTATTTAATTGGTATTCTAAAGTCAATCCAGGAACTGGACAGTGAGACACTTTTAGCTTTCATGACGAGTCTTTAATTCATTGTGGCAAGTCTTCATTTAGACATTGAGGCATTTCTTGAGCTAACATTGCTATGTGCTTGCTAAAGTGAAAATAGCTCTTAAGCAACAGCAAAAGTATCCCCAAATTTTTATACATACATGAACATAGGCATGCCTCATTTGATCACACTTCACTTTATCTTGCTGCACAGATGTGTTTTTTACAAATTGAAGGTTTGTGGCAAGCCTGCGTTCAGCAAGTCTATTGGCACCATAGTTCTAACAGCACATCCTCACTTTGAATCTGTATGTCACATTTTGGTAATTCTTACAATATATCACATTTTATTATTATATCTGTTATGGTGATCTGTGGTCAGTGATCTTTGATGTTCCTCTTGGAATTGTTTTAGGGTATCACAAACCACGCTCACATAAGACTGCTAACTTAATAAATGAATGTTGTGTGTGTTCTGACTGCTGCACCAATCAGCCATTTCCCCATCTCTTTTCCTCTCCTCAGACCTTCTTATTGCCTGAGACACAATATTGAAATATTAGGCCAATTACTAACCCTACAATGGCCTCTAAGTGTTCAAGTGAAAGGAAGAGTCACATGTCTCTCATTTAAAATCATAAAGCTAGAAATGATTAAGTTTAATAAGGAGGGCATATCAAAAGCCAAGATAGGCCAATTGTTAGGCCTCTGGTGCCAAACAGTTAGCCAAGTTTGAATGTAAATGAAAAGTTCTTGAAAAAAATTAAAAGCATTACTCCAGTGAACACATGAATGATAAGAAAGCAAAACAGCCTTATTGCTGATATGGAGAAAGTTTGAGTGGCCTGGATAGAAGATTAAACCAGCCATAACATTCCTTTAAGCCAAAGCCTAACCCAGAGCAAGGCCCTAACTCTCTTCAATTCTGTGAAGACAAGAGAGGTGAGGAAGCTGCAGAAGAACAGAATGAAGCTAGCAGAAGTTGGCTCATGCTATGTAAGGAAAGACGCCATCTCCATAACATAAAAGTACAAGGTGAAGCAGCAACTGCTGATGGAGAAGCTGCAGCAAGTTATCCAGAAGATCTAGTTAAGATCAGTGATAAAGGTGGCTACACTAAACAGCAGATTTTCAGTGTAAATCAAATAGCCTTATATTGGGAAAAGATGCCATCTGGGACTTACGTAGAGAGGAGAAGTCAATGCCTGGTGTCAAAGCATCAAAGAACATTGACTTTCGTGTTTAGGGGTTAATGCACCTGGTAACTGTAAGTTGAAGCCAATGCTCATTTACCATTTCGAAAATCCTAGAGCCCTTAAGAATTATGCTAAATCTGCTATGCTCTATAAATGGAACAACAAAGCCTGGATGACAGCACATCTGTTTACAACATGGTTTACTGGATAGTTTAAGCCCACTGTTGAGACCTACTATTCAGAAAAAAAAATTCCTTCCAAAAGATTATTGTTCATTGATAATGTCCTTGGTCACCCAAGAGCTCTGATGGAGATGTAGAAGGAGATTAATGTTGTTTTCATGCCTGCTTACACAACATTCATTCTGCAGCCCATGGATCAGGAGTAGTTTTGACTTTCAAGTTTTATATTTAAGAAATACATTTCGGCCAGGTGTGGTGGCTCATGCCTGTAATCCTAGCACTCTGGGAGGCCGAGGCGGGAGGATCGCTCAAGGTCAGGAATTTGAGGTTGCTGTGAGCTAGGCTGACGCCACGGCACTCTAGCCCGGGCAACAGAGTGAGACTCTGTCTCAAAAAAAACCAAAAACAAAAACAAAAACAAGAAATACATCTCATAAGGCTATAACTGCCATACGCAGTCATTCCTCTGATGGATTTGGATGAAGTAAATTGAAAACCTCTGGAAAGGATTCACCATTCTGGATGTCATTAAGAATATTTGATCCATGCAAGGATGTCAAAATATCATCATTAACAGGAGTTTGGAAAAAAATGATACCAACCCTCATGGACAACTTCGAGGGGTTCAAGACTTCAGTGGAGAAAGTCCCTGTAGATGTGGTGGAAACAGCAAGAGAACTAGATTATTAATGGAAGTGGATCCTGAAGATGTGACTGGATTGCTGCAATCTCATGATAAAACTTGAATGGATGAGGAGATGCTTCTTGTGGCTGGGCAAAGAAAGTGGTTTCTTGAGATGGGATCTAACCCTGATGATAATGCTGTGCACATTGTTGAAATGACAACAAAGGATTTAGAATATTCCATAAACTTTGTTGATAAAGCAGCATCAAGATTTTAAAAGATTGACTCCAATTTTGAAAAAAGTTCTACTGTGAGTAAAATGCTGCTAAACAGCATCTCATGCTACAGAGAAATCTTTCATGAAAGGAAGAGTCAATTAATGTGGCAAACATCATTGTCCTATTTCAAGAAATTGCCACAGCCTCCCCAACTTCAGCAACCACCACACCGCCCTAATCACTCAGCAGCCATCAACCTCGAGGCAAGACCCTCCACCAGCAAAAAGATTACAACTGGCTGAAGGCTCAAATGATCATTAGCATTTTTATCACTAAAGTATTTTTAATTAAGATATGTACTTTTTGTATATAATGCTATTACACATTTAATTGACTACAGAATAATGTAAACATAACTTTCATATGCACTGGGAAAGCAAAAAATTTGTGCGACTCACTTTATTGTGATGGTTTGAAACCAAACCTGCACTATCTCCAAGGTATGCCTGTATGTATTTTAAAATCATGATTTTGAACAATTTTCCTAAGACTACCATGTGGACTATACAGTACCATATGTAATTATATCACTACTATAGATAAAATGCAGGGTTTTATGAAAATACTGTGTTATAAGACTCTGTGATTCCAGTGACTTGAGTACTCTTTACCTACTTGTCTACACAGATGGATTCTATAGGAGTAAATTAAAGCAATCTGCCAAATTTTCTTTGGAGATACATATACATTCATAACTATTATGCATTTGGGTTCTAATTTTTCATCCTATAAATTAATATTATTCTAAAAATGTCTTTGAATCCGATTGACTGTTTTCATAAGAATTTTTTCTATAAAAGTTTCTTATTAAAAACTAGGACACATCAGCCAGACAGTTTTCAATCTGTTTTTTTCAATGAGTACAGAAAGAAGCAATTTGGGGAGTGTAAACCTTAAGGGCAAGTTTAAAAATAAAAAAAACCAAAAGCAGCTTCATTTTCTAAAACAGCAAAATAAATTCTTGCAATAACGTGTTATTGCCACCAGGTGTCACAGTCGACCAGATGTAAAGCTCTGGGCTCCCCAGATAGCAAGGCCAGGTAACAGAACCCTTAATGATATAGCAGAAAGTGTTTCACAATAGCAAACCTCTGGTTATTTTAAAAGATCTTGTAAAATCCTAAAAAAGTTTGACGACAAAATTATTTTAATTTGAAAAACAAAATCTTCTAAACCTTGTCAGTACTAACTCTGATAATCTCTGTCAAATCCATCCCCTCTCCTTCACACTCTCTCACTGGTTTGTTCTTGAATCGTGGGCTAGCAGCATAGCTGACTGGTTGAGGACATGGACTCTTAAATCCCTGCTCTGAAATCTATTACCTGTGTGGCCACAGGAAAAATTATTAAACCAGGACTAACTAATGTGTGATGGCCAATGCAAAATGAAAATGAGGGCCCTTTGTTTAATAATTAAGAATTTCGAGATAGCAACAGCAAAGCGTTAAAGCAAATGCCAGGCCCTGTGCAACTGAACAGGTCACATGCCCAAGAACCTGCCTGGTAAGTAACTTCTCCAAGCCTTCTCCATTTTCCTCTAGGTAAAATAAAGATAATGATAGCTCCTGCCTCATGGACTTGTGAAGATTAAGCAGAATAATGCACATAAAACATTTATCGCAGTGCTGGGCACATAGTGAGCTCTCAATAAATGGGAGCTGTTGTTTTTATGTCCTTCATTAGGCCTCTGTGCCTCTCCTCTCCCATGCCAATTCATTGTACACCCTACTGCCAGAGCAATCTTCTTTAGCACAGTTCTCATTATGCCCCTGCTCTGTTTCTGCAAAAAACAAATCTTCATTGCCTACAGAACAAAATTCCAAATCTAACTCAAATCTTGTTTTCCAGCTTCATCTCCCATCACCTGTCGGCTCCCTGGTTTCCCTCTGAGCTCAGTCTTATACTCTTGTGCCTTTGCTTACCCTGTTCCTTTTGCTGAAAGTGCCCTCTCCCCAGGGATGGAGGGAATATACAGGAAGCTAAGTCACAGATCTCCCTTAGAATTGCTTACAATCTAGAGTGGGAAACAGAGCATTACTCAAGAGGTTTAGCAACAATGCAAAATGGGAGTGGTCAAGGGAAAAAGTGTCATAGAAATTTAGAAAGGCAAAAGTCATGACTAAAATGGCACTTTAAAAAAATCATTTCACAGTTTTTAATGGTTAACTATATTATACACATATATTATAAGTTATATGTATCAAAACCCATAGTTCCATGGATTCTTTTTCAAAAATATAATTCATACTTTTAAGTTATTAGATGCTAAACTTGAAAGAGGGGGCAATGTGTTCTTTTTTTAGAGCAATGCGTTCTTTTTTTTTAAGTTCACAGCAAAACGGAGCAAAAAGTACCTAGAGTTCCCTAGACCCTCTAAACATCCCACACACACACACACCCACCCCCACTATTGACATTCTGCACCACAGTGGTACATTTGTTGCAATCAATGAACCTACATTGGCACAGCATTGTCACCTACAGTCCATAGCTTACATTACTGTTCACTCTTGGTGTTATACAGTCCATAGGTTCTAACAAATGTACAATGACATGTATCCACTATTGTAGTATCATACAAAATAGTTTCACTTCCCCAAGAATCCTCTGTGCTCTGCCTATTCATCCCTCCTTCCTCACAGCCTCTGGAAGCCACTGATCATTTTACTGTCTCCATAGTTTTACTTTTTCCAGAATGTCATAGTATTAAAATCATATAGTATGTAGTTTTTTCAAATTAACTTTTTTTGCTTGGTACTATACATCATTTAAGTTTCCTCCATGTCTTTTCATGCCGCAATTTGTTTTTTAAATAAAATAAAATACTTTAAAATGTAATTCAAATTTAATTACAGAGCAGAATAATTAGATGATTTCTCTTTTTTACTTTAAAATGTACTTTAAATTTAATGGAGAGTTTTATCAGTGATTATTATGCTGAGGACCTTTCTGTAGGATAATTTGCCCACATATACTAATTGGCAGAATTGGCAGAGATGGTATATTCCTAAAGGCTCTCTTTGAATTTTAGAGACAAGCAATATGGTTTAAAACATTTAATTTTTTTTAACTGAAAAATTCAGTTTACCTTTTAAAAAAAAGTCTGTTGTGGGATAACTACTGAATTTTTGAAAAGCCTGTTTTATGATCATTATCTTTTCATACTCTCACCTCCGGGATCTGACAGTATAGTCAGCACTTACCCATCATTCTCCTTTGGTGGAATTGCTACTGCAAGCATGTCATGGTTTACTTTTCATGTTCTCTAAACAACAACAGAAACACTCTGTAACCATTATCATGTTCCTCAGATTCATTTATTACCATGGGCTGTAAAAGACTGGCATGATTTAACCGGCTGAGAGAGAAGGAAAAGGTTTAGGTATTAAGGGAAAGAAATAAAGAATAATCAAAAGCTGGGATGAAACCAATGATCAAGTTCATTCTCGGAGTGTTGTGAGTGTATTTTATTATGCAAATGTAATATACTTTATGTCGGGAGGTTAGAAAACTTCATCACATATGCACTATTTATTTAATAAACACATACAAAGTATGGCTGGGCATTATTCTGAAACATTTTCCTAATATTCTAACCAGAGTGTCTGTGCTCATGCAATTTGAGGTTCTCTTTAGAAAGCATTCTTACTCACAAATACAAAGTTAGGTGACCCTGCAAGGGCTTTGTGTTAAACTCAACCTGTTTCCAACCCTTGAGAGACTGAAGTAAAAAACAACCTTCAGGCAGCTTGACACTTCACCTCTCTCAGATGTCTGAGACTGTTTCTTGGCCCTGATCTAAACTTCTCCATAGCAAACAAGTTAATCTTGGTTGCACTGCGATGAGAGCAAAAGGCAAAATTAAATCTATTCTTTTTAAGCAAGATTCTTTCATGTTCTGCTTGCCACATTTTTCTGTCTACAACTTATGCACCTTTATTTTGTTTACTGCCTTATTCTAAGCAGTTTTTCTAACATCCTTTTTCATTCACTAACCATAACATGAAATTTATACATTACTGAAAGATACATACAAATAATCACTTTCTATACCCCTCACCCTTCCCTAGCAATTTATGAAATGATTAATGTTCTCACAGAACGGTGCATTTGTTCATTCAGTAGGTTTTTATGTGCAATACTGTGCAAGGGACTCAGGACACTAAGATGCATCAGAAATCATTTCTGTCCACAAGACACTCACACACCAGTGTGAGAGAGAACTGACAAATAAACAAATGACTGCAATCGTCCCCAACAGACTGCAATAAATCTGTATACAACTTGCCATCAGAATCTACCTTCAAGAACAACTCATAGCAACGTATAAGAGAAACCTTACGGGATGACTAAAACACAGCAGGTAGACAAGGTTAGGGCCAGGGGCTCTAACCAAGGGATCCATAGTTCCAATGCAGGAGTTTGAAGAATTTGGATGGGAAAGTAATTTCATCTTTATTTTCACTCACTTCCAGTTTGAATGTTAGCATTTCCTTCCATTATAAATTCAGGCCACAAACTGGAGTAGAATGAGCAATACTTGTAACTTGTCACCAGTAGAAATACAGATATATTCAACTCAATTGATTTAGATCCTTGAAATATTTACACTCATCACTACTTTGAAATTATAGTCATTATTAGGCTCACTGTGAGACCTTTATGCATTAATAAAGAAATACAATATAAACTTGTTTTCCTAATATTTTGATAGCTGTGTATTAATATAATGGAGTTTCTTTGTAATAATATGTATATGGATGCGTTTAAATACATTATTCTAAGAAAGGCTCCAGAGGCTTCACTAGACTAAGGGATCTATTGCAAAAAATAAATAAATAAATAAGGTCTGGAACTCCCGCTCTAGGCAGAAGGAATAGAATATGCAAAGATACAATACTGTCAAAGATGAGGACTTGTTCAGAATTGAATCCCCAGTACTGTCTTTTCTTTCTCCTGACTTTCAGTTCTGTCCACTTCTGTGCTCTTCCTCTCTTACTGTCACTCTCCTAGTTTGGGACACCTGTCAGTCTGGCCTTCCTCCAATTCATTTTCCACACTTTCCCCAGAACGCTCTATGTAAAATGCCAGAATGTTGGTGCTGCTGCTATGCAGGCTGAAGGAGAGTGGGACTGGCTTAGCCTCCATCTTACCTCTCCCTGCAGTCCCCGAGGCCCCTCTACGGAGCCCTTGGGATCCCTGCAACGCAATCAGAAAGCCTCTGGCCTGAAAGAACAAGTGTGGCATTCAACATCCTCCACGAGGTGTTCTATGCACCTGAGCTCCGTGCCTACAGCCACACCGAACCACTTTTCACTCTTTGAAAAGGTCATGCCCTCCTTTGCCTCCAACAGACAAAATATTTCCTGCTTGGAATGCTACCTCTCACCATTCCCTTTTCCTGATTAACTCCTAATTGTCTTCTAGGTGTCAGTGTAGAGGTCTCTTCCTGTGGGGAGACCTGTCTACTACTCCCCAAAATGGCCTAAGTATACCCACCCCACGTGCTGCCTTGAAAGTATTTACCTTCATTTGACAATAGACTTTTACTGATCTGCATTCCACAAAATGTTGTGCTCTCTTCTCTGGTGGGCACTCAGCCTTTACTCACTGTTTAATTCCCCACGTGGTTCCGACACATAGCAGGCATTCAGTGGCTATACACTGGTGAGATGGATGAAGCCAGAATTATTGTCTGGGCTTATATCAGGAAAAGGATTGGAAACCAAGCTAAGGAATTTGAACTTTATCCTCTAGACCTCTAGGTTTTTCAAACTATTATTAAATAGTTATGATCTGTTACTGGATGTGAGATCAATTTGGTAGTTTGCAATAATTTCTTACATGTGATAGAATTTTATAGAATAGAATAGAATAAAATAAAATGGGAAATATCAGAGTGTATCATAAATAGCAAGGGTAAGTTGTTCCATATAATTTTAACTTTAGTTATGCATATTATGCATACACATGCATATCCTGAATAAGTATGTGTGCATTGAGTCCTGATGTAGAATTTATTTCTTCCAGTTGTTCATGTTAAAAAGGTTCTAAGACTCTGCTGTAACCACAGGGGAGCCATAGAAGGGTCTCAAGTAAGGAAGTGAAATGCTCAGATGTGTGGTTTTGGAAGTTTCCTCAGACCATAGCATAAACGGTATTTTGATCAGCAGTGTCTTTGGAGGCAATGGGAGCAGCTGAAAAGCTACTACAGCCAACTGGGAAATGATGAGAAAGGTAATAGTGGTGGGACAGAAAGGAAAAATATTTAAGAGGCATAATCAGTGGACCTTACTGACTGCCTGGGTTGGGGGACTAGGTTTGTAAGGGGGATCGAAGTTTTTAGCGTTCATGCCATTAACCAAGACCAAGATATGTAAAAGGGAGCTTACCCACTGACAACACCAAATGCCTGTGAGAATGTGGAGCAACAGAAAGTCTCATTCAATCCTGGTGGGAATACAAAATGGTACAGTCACTTTGAAGGACAGTTTGGTGATTCTCACAAAAACTAAACACCATCTTCCCATATGATCCAGCAAACGTGCTCCTTGGTATTTACACGAAGGAGTTGAAAACTTGCATCCACACGGATATTTGTCACAACTTTACTCATAAATGCCAAAACTGGAAGCAACCAAGACATCCTTCAGTAGGTGAATGGGTAAATAAACTGGGATATATCCAGACAATGAAATACTATTCAGTGCTCTAAAAAGAAATGAGCCACAAAGTCATGAAAAGACATTTAAGGAAACTAAAACGCACATTAGTGAAAAAAACCTGTCTGAAAAGGCTACATACTATATGATCCCAACTATATGACATTCGGGAGAGGGCAAAACTACAAAGATAATAAAAAGACCAGTGATTGCCAGGGCTTGGGGGAGAAAGAGATGAACAGTCAGAGCACGGAGGATTCTTAGGGCAGTGAAACTCTCTATATGATACTAGAATGGTGAATATATGTCATTATAAATTTGTCAAACCTGTACATTGTACAACACCAAGAATGAACCCTTATGTAAACTATGGATACTAGGTGGTAATGATGTGTAAATGTAGTTTCATTGATTGTAACAAACATACCAATCTGGTGGGCAATGTTAATGGCGGAGGCTGTGTATTTGTGGGGACAGAGAACATGGGAAATCTCTATACCTTCTGTTCAAATTCGCTGTGAACCTAAAACTGCTGTAAAAAATAAAGTCTGTTAAAAAGGGGGGATGAGATTACCTGTGAAGTATTCTTATGAAATTTTATGGTAATATCTAAAGATATCTAGAGTTTGAGAAAGAAATCTAGGCTGGAGGCATTTTCATAAGGAGTCATTTATCACTTGCATTAGTCTGGGTCCTCCCCGAAGCAGAAGCCAAGAGGGGATTAAACTTGCAAAGATGTTATCAGGAGAAATCCCTGTGATAGAAAATGTGAGGGAGACAGAAGGGGCTGGGAGAGCCTACAGTCAGCGGAGGGAAGGAGAAGGCAAAGAATTCACAGCTAATGGGTGCGGTACACACGATGTGGGAGGGGCATGCTTGTAGCTCTGACTTGGGTGGTGCAAAGGCAATAGATGTAACCCAAACATTTTTACCCCTGTAAAAATTTTGTAATAAAAAATTAAAAAAAAAAAAAGACAGTGAAGGATAGAAGCCAGTGCAGCCTAAGGAAGTGCAGCAAGAAATTTTGAGGAGTCCTCAAGTCAAAGTCTCCTCCGCGCTCAGTCACTGGCCAGGAGCTACCTGTGGGAAGCAAGACTTTCAGAGTGCAGCCATTGGGACCTTGCCCAATTACTCTCACTCATGGTCTGTGAGGTATATTCTCCTGGCCACCATCACACTTCAATTAACAAATACTCACCGTGTTTTAATACATATATATCATCATAAATAAAAGTTCAATATTATAAACTACTCTTTGCTATCAAGATCTGATCTTTGCATCTCCTGGACACACTTTCAGACCATTACTCTTCCCTTTTAGATTTCTCTGTAGTTCCTGGCACTCATATACCAGCTATTTAGGAATTAACAGATAAACCTATTCATAATGAATTGCTTTTTTGCCTACATATCTTAATCTGACGCTTCCTTCAGAAAGCAGGATGTTGTTTTGTGAGCTCCTTCTTCCTCTACTCCTCTTTGGGCAACTCTATTTGGCCACTAGTCCTTGCCTATTTGTGCCTAGACTAAGTCAAATTTCTATCTTGTCCTTTTATATTTGGGCCGGATCTTGTCAACTGAGTATGGAGTGGTGGTGGCAGGATGGAAAGTTAAGGAGAAGCACCGCGAAACATTATGAAGCCTAGCCCTACCATCAGTTAGCTTGCAATCTTGGACACATGATTTAACCTTTCTTTTTTTTCTTTTGAGGCACAGTCTCGCTCTGTCGCACTGGCTAGAGTGCAGTGGCATCGTCCTGGCTTATTGCAGCCTCAAACTCCTGGACTCAAGCAATCCTCCTGCCTCAGCCTCCCGAGTAGCTGGGACTACAGGCACGCACCACAACACCCAGCTAATTTTTTCTATTTTTGGTAGAGACAGGGTCTTGCTCTTGCTCAGACTGGTCTCAAACTGCTGACCTCAAGCAATCCTACCGCCACAGCCTCCCAGAGTGCTAGGATTACAGGTGTGAGCCATTGCGCCTGGCCCAATTTAACCTTTCTAAGCTTCGTTCTTCTCACCTATAAAATAGGGATAACAATAGTTGCTACCCCTTGGGTTATTATAATAGCAAATTATGTATATTTCATATATAACATACATAAACATGCTATTTGTTTATATATGTGCTATATGTTGTATGCATATTTACATTATATATACAAAATACAGCACAGTGCCTGGTATATGGTAACCACTCAAAAAATTAACCATAATAATAATTATTAATAATATCATTGTTTTAACCTCCATACTATTAGACTCCCCCACCTGTTTTCATGTTAATTTATTAGTTAATGAAAGCTTTCCTAAAATATTTTCTGTTTACCAAATCTCACATACAATAGCTACAATTTTTGGCACTCACTTTGGGCACTTTTGTAGTCTATGTAATTTGAACACAGATGGCAGAAAACTCAACCAAAATAGAGATGTATTTTTTTTCACATTACAAGAAGTCTAGGGCTTGGGTAGTGGCTCCAGGATGACATCATTATTCCAGGATGCTTTTACCTTCCCGTCCACAATCCTCTGGGCCATAAGATGGCTTCTTTGGCATACCATCTGTGTGTCAGGAGGGAAAAAGAAAAGAAGACAGAAAGGATGGAGGCCAAGGACTTTTTCCTCTCAAAGGTTTACTATTTCATTTAAGAAGGCAGCCCTCCCCCGACTCCCACATCCCAGAACATCTACTCACATCTCACTGGTCAAAATTGTGTCAAATGACTACCTCTATCTGGAAAACAGACTGGGAAATAAAGTATTTTCAGTTGGATACATTTCTCACCTCAAAGAGAATCAGGGTAATGTTCTCGAGATTGGGAATCAGCAGGCCTTACTAAATAAAGAGTCATTAGCCCTGAACCAAGATCTCTGATAAAACAGGAGATAGAGAAACCGGCCAAAACCAGTTGGAGCCCAGATGGTGACAAAAAAACAACCTCAGGTTACCCTCACTGCTCATTATAACACTAGTTATAATGTATTAGCACGCTAAAAGGAACTCCCACTAGCGCCATGACAGCTTACAAATGCCATAGCAACTCCCAGAAATTGCCCTATATGGTTTAACACATTGACTGCTGTGTGAGTTGTATTAATATTTAACTCAGGCTAGTTTTGAGCCCAGGGCCTCATAAAGCAAAGCCCTGCAGCTGGTTTGTGAAAATCTTGATGTTTTTATTGTAACAATTAATATTGACAATTTAATTCTAAAAACATGGATTGCATTGTATATAACACACAGAAAACAATAACAAATAACAAATTAGAAAGCATCGGTTTGTTTTAATAAAACATGATGGCCCCAGGGAAAATTTTTTTTTTCTAGTGTGGCATTCAATGTGTTATACGGGAGGGGGAGCCCTGCTGAACAACCCCCATGTTGTTTTGTGACCCCAATTTGTGTTAGGGTGTGTGCCTTTGGGGATCGCTGTTGGCTGTCGCTCCCCCAGATGTTCTGGGGTCCTCAGCTTTTGGTACAGGAACCCTAATGGTTAGTCACTTCCTGGATACTTTCTTTGCCTACTATGGAATTCAGACTATAGTTGCTCCTCTGGGCTCCATTGCTGTATGTGCTCTGAAGATCCTGATTTTATTCACCTTGTTTTCACCTCTCCTTCTATACTTTGCTTGTTAAAACATCTTTTTTTTGGTTGTATCCCCTTTACGGGTGGATGCAGCCACCATTCCTTTACTCACATGCATCTCATAATTCACCTTTGTCGTGCCCTGTTAGCTACACCTGAGCCCTCTCTGCAGGAATTAGCAACAATCACAATATTCATTTTCTTAGAGGAAAGGGGAAGGTGGGAATACGTGAGACAACTGATTTTTTGCTAGGCTTAGGAGGACCCCTGTGTCAAGCTGATACTGTGGTCAGATATGGGGGCATCTGCAAGTATTTTGAAGGATTCTCCGCAAGGGTGCCTCCTCAACAACTGGGATAAATTTAAGCTAGAAGGTCTAAAGAGAAAGAAGCTCAATTTCTATTGCAACACTGCGTGGGCCCAGTACAAACTGGGAGACCAGGAAATGTGGCCTGAGAATGGTTTTCAATTTTACTATTGGACTTATCTGTAAAAGAGAGGGAAAATGGGGTGAAGTTCCCATGTACAGGCTTTTATGACCCTCTACCAAGATCCACATTTAAAAAAGAATTGTAGGATGTGTCTGGCTCATATTACTCCCAGGCACCAAGAAACTGCGCCAGACATCATAGATGATCCTCTCTTGACTGACCCCCCAGATGGCCTATGCCCATCTCCACCCCCTAGTCTTCTCAGTCTCCTGACTCTGAGGGTGGTTCTGCCAGTTCTCCAGCATAGGACTCCACTACAGGGTCATCAGGAACCCTCCTCCTTATCCAACCACTCCCAATCTATATCATCTGCTGCCTGAAGAAGTAGGAGCACAAGCCCTATTAGTGCCACCAGGAGTGGGGCCTCTAAAATCAAACCTGTGTCCATCATGGGAAGTGGCTGACGGAGATGAAGGGATGAGCGAAGTACATGTGCCCTTTTGTATATCTGATTTGGCTTTATGTAAAGAAAGATTTGGCTGATTTTCAGAGAATCCTGAGAGGTTTATTGAGGAATTTGTTAAGCTGACCCTGTATTTGAACTTGACTTGGCATGACTTACAAATATTATTGTCCACCTGCTGTACAGTAGAAAAGAAACAAAGAATTCTAGGCACTGCCTGTGAACATGCAGATGGGTGGCCACTCGAAATCAGGGTCACGCTGTTTATCGTGTGGGGAAGATGCTGTTCCAGATCTGTACCTTCAGTGGAATTATCAGAGGGGCTCCCCGGATCTCGAGTACAGAAATCACATGGTAACTCATTTGATAGAAGGCATGAAAAAACGTGTGGTTAAGCCAGTTAATTGTGACAAGTTTAGGGAAGTGACTCCAGGGAGGGATGAAAATCCTGCTCTGTTTCAGGGCCCCTTGGTTGAGGAGCTCAGGAAATGTCCTAATGCAGACCCAGGCCCCCCAGAGGGCTGTGCTCTTCAGGGTGTGCATTTTATTTCACGATCTGCCCTTGACATCAGGAGAAAGCTGCAAAAGACAGCTACGTGAACCAACTCGAACCAACTCTTAGACATGGCCTTTGGAGTTTACAATAATAGGGACAGGACAGAGGAGACCGGGAAAACCAAAACAAATGCTCAAAAACCAAAATTGTTAGCAGCTGCTTTAAGCTCTCTGCTACTTCTGAGTTACACCTCCCAAAGGAATGTTGTGAGGTCGGCAGCCTTTGCGATACCCAGACAACAGCCCCAGACTTGCTGGCCCTTGGGTCTGCATCAGTGTGCCTTTTGCAAGCAGGGAGGCCATTGGAAGATAGATTGTCCCAAGCTTCGAAGGGAGCTTGAAGTGGCCTGGGCGACCTGAACCCTTCCTTCATGGCTGGGAGGACTGATCGGGCCTGAGCGCCCCCACGGCTCCTGCTGGACACCTTATCAACTCCACAGAAGAGCTTCAGGTAACCGTTGATGTGGCAAGAAAGAATATTGAGTTCTTACTGGGTACGGGAGCCTCTTCTCTGCACTGACCCGTTTCTCAGGGCCACTGTCCTCTTGTTCCTGTACAGTAATGGGGATTGATTGTCTGCCAAAGATCAGAAGATTTACTCACCCTCTTGGTTGCACCGTGGGGAACCATGTATTTTCCCACAGATTCTTACTTATGCCTGAATGTCCTACCCCTTTACTGGGAAGAGACTACCCATTGTCCCAACTACAGGCCACAGTTCAATTTGGGGAACCTCATTAAAGAGTAACAGGCCAGGGAGGGACACTGCTTTAGCTCTAAGTACCTGCCTTAGCATAGATAAAGAAAAGACCGCCCTCCCACCACATACTGCTTCTCAAGTAAACCCCTGTGTTTGGGATATAGAGGTTTCTGGTAGAGCTGTTAATGTACCCCCAGTCCAGTAACTAACTGATCTTAGTTACCCATGGAAGAAACAATATCTTTGAGATCTGAGGCCCAGCAGAGTGTCAAACCCCTGATAACCAAATTTTTGAAATATGGGTTGTTGTGGCCCTGTCAATCCTCACATAACACCCCCATTCCCCTATAAAGAAACTGAGTGGGGAATATAGTATTTGTCCAGGACCTGAGGTCAGTCAATGAGGCAGTGGTCTCAGTTCATCCAATAGTCCCCAACCCTTATACTGTACTGACCCAAATCCCCAAGGATGCCAGTTGTTTCACAGTATTAGACCTAAAGGATGCTTTCTTTTGTATACTTGTACACCCAGATTCCCAATATATCTTTGCTTTTGAATGGACTGACCCAGACACACATATTACCAACTTACCTGAATCGTTTTACCCCAAGGCTTTAGGGACAGCCCCCATATATTTGGGAATGCATTGGCAAAGGAGTGAAGGGAATTGCAGCTACCCAAAGGGCCCCTTCTATGATAGGTTGATGACTTGTTAATATCCAGCCTGGCCAGAGAAGATTCTGACAAAATCACCATCTAGGTCCTAAACTTTTTGGGAGAGTGAAGATATTGAGTATCCCCCCCATAAGGCACAGATCTCTTTCAAAAGTTAAATATTTGGTACACATGCTCATCCCAGGGTCAAGAACATTGGCAAAGGAACAAAAAGAGACCATCTTGGCACTCCAGCCTCCTCAGACTAAAAAGCAGCTAAGAACCTTTTTAGGAATAGCAAGATTCTGTCAAATCTGGGTTCCCAGTTTTGGGGTTCACTCTCCTGCATCATCTTGAAGAAGGAGAAATGAATATTGGGTGGACAACTAGTCATGTCTGCTATATAACCTCATTTAATTCTACTTTTAAAAATGACACTTTGTCCAAGATCTGGTACTATGGGCTTGAATCTAGCATTCCATAATTTAGATAATTGGGTGAGTGCATCATAGCCAATGTCAATTCAGTAAGAGAAAATAAATTATGCAAACTTTTGAATTGAATTGATTGATTCACTTAGGACTTCTAGATAATAAGTATAGTATTAATAACAAATGGGCTAGATTATTATCCCATGTATAAATTACCCATGACTAGTCAGTTAAGCAGCATTTGAAACTGGCTGCTTAAACACTTAAGCTACCTTTATTATGCCATTACTACAACGTATGAAATTATATCCTATTTTTCTGAATCAACCTACACAGCCCATTGCTTACGTGTTACCTATATTTCACTCACCAGCCTCAAATCCTTTTTCAGAACAGGGAAAATATGAATAAATAATCCAGTAATATTTAATTCATATAACTTAATAAATATTACAAATAAGAAGGAAGATTGTTATTTTTATTTCTTTGTATAATAATTATGTCCTCTCTTTTGCTCAGTCATCCGGGAGAATTATATAATGTTCTCCATTTACTATGGGCAGGCAATGCTCAGCCTGTGTGGTATGCAGATGTATCATATCTTAGTTTCAGGACAGGACCTCATCCAAGCAATTTGCATTAGCAAATCAGGTATGGGTGTTGTCCTCATTAGTTATTTAGGCCAAGCTAGGAAGAGAGGAGTAATAGTGGGCTAAGGTATGGCTAAGAAAAGAGATTAAATTTATTATTAGTTTTTATGTATTGCATTATTTAAACTAATGTTAATGAAAAAAATGCACATTAAAGCAGCAACTTCTTTATTTTATCCTCTAATCATGTAATATTTATTAGTCTTACGTGTCCAACTAAATTTTAAACTCCTAGAGGATGTTTTAGGTCCCATATAGCACTTAGCTATACTCTGAGCAATGCTTATTGATTGACTAAAAGATGTATTTTATTAAAAATTCTAGTGTTAACTGCCAATTGCCAATAAATTCACTTTATAGCTAAAATGAATTCCTTGAATGGAGACCTTCGATTAGCTTTATAGTGATACCATTAAATTAACATATCACTACAAAGTGGGGTGATTTATTTTTAAACTAATATAATGGAACATAAAATATGTTGTTCTTCTTCAAAGTTGAAACTGTAGAAGACTACACACTTATTGAACAATAATGTAATTACTCAAAGCATCAGCAAAACTTTTTTGCAAGTGCCTTTGAAGCCAGTGAAACACACAAGAGAAACAGTTCACATTACTTTGTAAATACAGCTAATTATTCCCACCTTTGGAAAAAAGCCATATGTTGAATCGTCTACTTTATTAACCATACGTGGCTTTAGATCACTCTCACTGCGTTAAAAAAATTGCCATTGGAGGATAAATTTGCAGCCATAATATACTAAAATAAAAATGATATAGGATCATTCCAAAACATTGTCAGCATATTGAAAAATCCCAAACTATGTACACAGGCCTTATTTATGTAGTGAGTTCTGTCTATAATTAACCAATGAATCACTCTCTCTAGGCATTCTTAAGTTTGCTAAAGCATTAATATTAATGTTATTAAGAAATGGTAAAAAAAGAACAAGGAAAAAATTTTTAGCACATGTCTCCTAGGACTCAAAGTTGGTTAATGGCAATTATGTTTGTAATAATAGCATCACCAGAGGCCATAGAGGTCGACTGAATATAGTCAAGAAAACAACTAAATTGTGCAACTATAAGAAGAAGTGTGTTAAATATGGATATATGATTAGCTCAAAGCACTCATTTAACTTTACATTGTGCGATGGAAATGTTTTTCCATTCTTAGGTTAATAACTTCTTTGATGAAATACATGTTTTGAGAATTGTTAACACATATTTCTAAAACAGACTAGGTTTTAGGTGTTAACTAAAATAATTAGTTGTTTCCTGTAGCCTGAAACAGCAGAGAGGCTTTAAGCAAGGATGTGATAACGTTAGCTCTGTAAGGCTGACCCTCTGGCCTATGCTGTTTTTTTTAGCAAACAGAGATGTTTTTGGAAATCGGGAGAATAAACCAGAGCCAGGGGCCAACTAGGGCTACCATCATGGCAGAACTCTAAATAAAACCATAATGCAGTTTTATCCTTAAAACTCAATGGTCAGCTGCTTGAGGACAGGGACCACCTGTGTCTGACACGTCAGACAGCCACCAATTCCCACATTTTACCCAGAATATTTCTAGATTCAAGAGACTAATGGGTTTCTTGGTGGTGACGTAAAGTTAAAATTCACAAGCTACTGGAATATTTACTACCATATCAGTGAACTATGTATTTACTTGCTTTTAATCTTGTGTGATATAGAGAGTATACACCTCTAATTTTACATATAATCTATCTTATAATTCATTTATCCTATTCTCAGCAGTTTTGAAAAGTTCATTTTAATGAACTTTTTACACATTTCATTGTGTAACAAAAGGAGAAATACAATGTTGAACAAATGGAATATAGCACTACAAAATATGAATGGCATGGTGAAGTGCTTCAATCATGGGATTTGGAGTCAGGGAGACATTACTTGAAGTCCAAGCTCTGCCATCTAATATGTAACCCTCAATAAATTATTCAACTGCTCTTAGCCTCAGTGTTTCTTTTCCAAAAATGGGAATAATAAATAAGGATACCTACTAAGGTAGTTAGGAGGATTAAATAATTCATGTAAAGGGACATAAGGGAATTGTTGGGAGGTGATGGAAATGTTCTGCATCATGATTGTGATGGTAGTTACAGGACTATGTGCACTCATCAAAATGCTCAGAATTGTACACTAAAAAGTATGAATTTTACTGAGTCAAGTATACTTCAATAAACCTGACTTTAAAAAAATAAATAAAATTAAAATGTATGTAAAGTATTTAGCCTAGTTTTGACACTTAGTAAGTGCATAATAAATGAGAGTTCTGTGAGGCTATATGAAAATTATGAAAAATTAATTCTTCTATTTTCACAGTTATATCAATAGTTCTCCCCATAGTTACCAAATTCCTGCATTTCAGTGTAGTGAATTGAAGATTAAATCCAATATTCCCTACAGTTCTTTTTTGCTCCTTAAAAGTCCAAGGAAAGTACAAAAGGAACAGTTCAAAGCACATTTCCAGCTATGATGTTGAATATTCCTTTACTTAAAAGGATCTGTTTTACTCTCATTGAGCCTCAATTCAATGATATGCAGAGATATAGAGGAGACATAGGCATTCCCCCAATTTAAACCCTTTATCTATTCATTCATTCCACAAATATTTATTGAACACCTATTGTGTGTCAAACATTTACTTGGTTCTGGGAATACATTTGGGTCTATGAAAAAACAATCTCTGCCCTTATAAAATAGTCTTATAGGGGAGATAGACTTTTACTCAAGAATTACACACAAAAAATCAAAAGTAACAAAAATAAATACAGATGGACACCTGACTTAGAAACATTCACACAAAAGAGTGGCTGATGTGAAATTCCACAGAAATGAGAACAAGTGAAGAGTTTTTCTTTTGCTGTACAGGTAAGAAAGTGAAAGACACACAGTCAGCCTTCCATATCCATGGGTTCTGCATCTGTGGATTCAACCAACCACAGCTTGAAAATATTTGGGGAGGGGAAAACAAATGGTTGTGTCTGTATTGAACATGTACAGACTTTTTCATCTTGTCATTATTGCCTAAACAGTACAGTACAACAACTATTTACACAGCATTTACATTTCATTAGCTATTGTAAGTAATCTAGAGATGATTTAAAGTATACAGGAAGATGTGTGTCAGTTATATAACACCATTATATATATATATATATATATATATATAAAACACCATTTCATATCAAGAACTTGGGCATCCTCAGATTTTGGTATCCATGGGGGTTCTGGAACTAATTCCCATGGGTACTGAGAAACTACTGCAATCCTAATGGTGGGAAACTTCCTTCTGGGAGAGATTCTCAATTTTGAGTTTGAAGCATGTGGTCCATGGACAACCGGGAATATTTCAGTATGGATATAGATGATGGTATTGTATCAATGTTACATTTTCTGAGTGTGGTAGTTGTACTGTGCTTATGTAGGGGATTATCCTTGTACTTAAGGGGACACATGTTGAGGTATTTATGGGTGATGTGTCCTCATGTCAGCATATTACTTTCAATGTTGAATTATAGATAGATACATAGATAGATAAAAGTGGCAAATTTTTAACAATTGATGAGTCAGAGGAAAGAGTACATGGGTACCCTTCATTGTGCTATTCTTTTTCTCTAATTTTGTGTACTTCCATTTTCCAACTCCCTTCCTTTGTGCTATTGTCATAACATATTTTACTTTTAAATGTTGTAACTGCCTCAATATGTTATTATTTTTACTCTAAACAGCCAATTATCTTTTCAGAAAATTTACAAATGAGAAAAAGGTCTTTTGCAGTTACCCATATACACATGCTCCTCAACTTATGATGGGGTTTATGTCCCAATAAACCATCAAAAGTTGAAAATGCTTTTAATATACCTAACCTACTGAACATCATAGCGTAGTAAAGCCTGCCTTAAATACGAGTCTATAGTTAGGCAAAATCATCTAACACGAAGACTATTGTATAATCAAGTGTTGGATATCTCATGTGATTTATAAAATACTGTACTGAAATGAAAAACACAATGGTCGTGTGGGTACTCGAAGTACCATTGCTACTGAATGCATATCACTTTTGCACCATTGTAAAGTCAGCAAATCATGTAGTTGAACCATCATGAGTCAAGGCCTGTCTGTATTTGCCATTTGCAGCGCTTTTCATTCTTTCACGTAGATGCTAGTGTCTGCCTGATTGTCACTTCCCTGAAGCTGAAGAGCTTCCTTTAACATTTCTATTTCTTGTAGTGTAGGTCTACTGCTGATGTATTCTCTCAGATTTTGTCTTAGTACATCTTTATTTTTGTCTTCATTTCCAAAGAATATTTTTAACTGGGTATAGACTGCTTTTTTTTTCTGTTAGCACTTTAAAGATATTCCATAGTCTTTTAGCTTGTCTAGTTTCTGAACAAAAAAATATTGTATTCACTCTTATCTCTTATCCCCCATACACAATATGTCTTTTAACCAGCAGCTTTAAAATTTTTCTTTTTATCACTGGTTTTCAGAAAATTTATTATGATATTGCTTCCATTTTTTCTACTTGGGATTCACTGTGTTTCCTGGATCTGTGGATTTATACTATTTATTAGATTTGGAAAAATTTTGCTATTGTTTCTTCAAAATTTTTTTTTTATTTCTCTCTCTCTCTCTCTCTTCCCCCTTTCTACTCCATCTCTCTTCCTTTCTTTCTTTTTAAAAATCTTTTCTTTTATACAGAAACTATCTGGAGAGGTTTTATGGCTATCTTTTCAGGTTTACTGATTATTTTTTCTGCAGTGAATAACCTGCTGTTAATCTCATCTAGTAATGTTTTCCTACTTCAGATATTATATTTGTTTTACCTTTAGAGGTTTTATTTGAATCATATTTATGTCTTTATCTACTCATGTTCATGCTTTCCTTTAAATCCTTGAGCATATTTATAATAACTGTTTCAAATCCATGTCTGCTAGTTCCATCATCTCTGTCATTTCTGGGAAAGTTTCTATTGACTGATTTTTCTCTTGCTTGTAAGTCACATTTTTCTGCTTTTTTGCCTGTCTAGTTATTTTTGATTGGATGCTGGAAATTGTAAACTATATCTTGTTGAGTGCTGAGTTTTGTTGTTTTCCTTCAAAGGGTTTTGGATTGTTTGTCTGGGATGCAGTTAAGTTACCTATGAATCGGTCTTCCTGCCAAAAGTGTTTGTTTTATTTAATTATTTGTGGATCAGCATGATGCCTTTGAGGTCTGTTTTTAAGCTTCTTTGTTTTAGAGTGAATTTTCAGTAACCTTTGCTTAGAGTTAGGTTAGCCCTTTTACTAATGTGTGACCCTCTGCAATCTCTGTTGAATTCCTGAGTGTTCAACGAGGGCTCATTATTCTGCTTGGTCAGAATCTGAACATCCCCCAGTCTTGTGTGAGCTCTGAGAATTATTCAGCTGACTGGCTGCTGTTTGCTCTTCACTCTTTCTTAAGGAGTTTCCCCTCACACATGCAACAGACTCAAGGGACTCTATGCATATTTCATGATTTTTGTTTTTTTTTGGTCTGGGTAGCTCCTTCTACAATTCTCTACCCACAAAATCTAGCCACTTCAGCCTCCTCAAAATTCAATCTCTGTCTCATCAATTAAGCTAGACAGCTTTGCTATTCTTAGAATCACCCACCTTTTGATACGTTCCAGAAAGTGCCTGCAGGCACAAAGCAAAGGTAGTTGCTGTACCTGCCTCATTTGTTTTCCTTCTCTAAAGGATTATAGTTCCGTGCTGCCTATTTCCTCCCTATATAAAAACAGTTTGTTTCTTTTATTTATTTTGCTCTAGTTGTTTATGGTGAAGAATCTGTACTGTTCCAGCTATTCTATTACGACCAGAAGCAGAATTTCCTTCATTGTTCTATTGTGGCAATAGAACAGTGTCTTTTCTGTATGTTTGAATTTTTTCAAAATAAAATATATGTTAGGGAAATGCGTGGTCAATGATAGAGGATCCAGCTAGCTAAATTCTAAGTTTGGGGACCTTGGGATCTAGAGCCTGGCTGGCCCCCATCTCTGAAGGTTCCAAGCCATAAGGAGAGACCCCTAGGATCAAGGAAAAAGGGACTGAATGTGAACATGAGTTCTCCATGGTCCCAGGTACCTCAGCACTTCTGGTCCTGACTGATGGCAAGTGGGCAAGGAGAATGGGTTCCTGGTCTTACTGAATTCCTTTCTTACCACATGATATATTGTTTCATAGAAACAGTTTTACAAATGGTGGTGGCGTGTCTTCAGGCAAACCCACAAAGTCAGCAGTGTTTATATGATAATGATATTTCATGGCCTTTCATTGTAAATAAGGTATTTGGGCTCCATTATATGTTAAAGTGACTCTTAACAGCCACTACATATTTGTATTCTACATTTCAAACAATTGACTTATAAAGTACGGCTAATTTGGTTGGTGACTTCATGAATATGATTTGACCTTAATAACGCAGTGGAAGAGAACAGAGTTTAATCCTCTAGTATTTGTATTAGTTTTCTATTGTCTTTTGCTGCATAAAAACCACCTCAAATGTTAGTGTCTTACTTGAACACTATCTTTCTAATAAATCACAAGAGTACTATAAAAATGTTTATGACAGTAAGACCAGTTCAAGAATTCACTGTTCCGTCTATTGAAATTATTTTAAAATAGATTTTTAATTCATCTAACCCAAGTAGACACTTTGTAATGAATGTTGGCAAAGATGTATTTTCTTATTAAATAGCCTGAACACAGTTGAATCTATATGATAGCTCAGAGTTTTCCATTGCCTCCATTCATTATACATCTCTGAGGTTATGATACAAACGGTGTTCAAAAGTGAGTGGCTGTTCCTTAACTTTATGCTAGATCTTTTAAAAAAAAAACAAATATTTTTAGACAAAACTAGTGCCTTAAAACAGCACCATTTAGTTATAGCTTATGATTCTTCTGGGCAGTTCTGGTCCAGGACGGTCTCAGCTGGTCTCTGATGGGCTCTTTCATGGGATCAGTCTGGAATCAGTTTGTGGCTTATCTGGAGGCTGACTGGTCCCAGATGGCTTCCCTCTCATATCTGACGGTTGGTTCTGTTGGCTGGGGCTGGTGAGGGTGACTTGGCCACGCATCTCTCGTCATCCAGCAGCCTGCTCTAGGCATGTTCAAGTGGCAGCAAGATTCCAAGAGAAGCAAAGAGGTAAGCACCCATGTGTAAACACTTGTCAAGTTCTCCTTGCGTTACATTTTCTAATGCTTCATTTGCCAATGTAAGTCTTATGGTTAACCCAGATTTAAGGAGTGAGGAAATATACTCTGCTTCTTAATAAGAGTATTGTGGACATTTTTACAATCTACCACAATGTCAACTTAAATTCAGATAGAAAGTGTCATAGAAGATTAGAGAAAGAAAAAAAATGGTATAGGTTGGAGAAAATTGGCCTCTTAGAAAATGAGGGAAATTTTGAAATGGACCTCAGATTGCTGGATAAAGGGAGAGGAATAAAAAAGGCATATAAGAGAGAGAAACCAGCCTGCTCAAAAGCTTGAAGATAGAAATCACATGACCTTGGTCAAAGGGCTGTACTCCACCCAGATATCCTCCTACCTCTTCAGCTGCACTGTCTGGCCTCTATTGTATGTAGGTTCTCCCATACCTGCAAAACATCTAAATGTTAATGTTACCTGGAGTTGTACCTTTGCTCTTCTTTTAACTTTATACTACACATTTGTCCTGGGTGATCTCATCCAATTTCATGGCATCAACTCCCACCTATGACATCCAAATCTATATATGTAGCCCTGCCCTGTGACCTCCACAGCCATATCTTTCAATGAATTCTTAGACACTTCTGCCCATATGGCCTCCAAGTCTCAATATATTTAAAATCAAATTTGCTTTCATGCCCAGAGACCCTGATCATTCTCCTGTATTCCTGTTTTTAATTAATGGCTTTTCTTCCATCCATTTACCTATGCTGGAAATATAAGCTCGTAGTTATGTTCGACTGCTTCTTTACTCACTGCAAGTCCTGGTGATTCCATCTCTTACGTATTTTGTATCCATCTCCTCCTCTCCCTCCCCATCCCACTGCCTTGGTATGGGATCCCATCACCTCTCACCTGGCCTCTTGCAGCAACCTCTTACTTAACTTCCCTAAATAGTTTCACCTTGCTAGTTTCTTCCTACTCCACTCCATCCAGGGTACTCCTCATAAAACCCAAATTTGTTCATGTCACTCCTCTACTTAATACTGTAAGCTGAGTCTCTATTGCCTACAAAACTAAGTTCAAAATCCTTAAAAACATGGCTTACCATGGCTTAGCAATCCAGCCCCACCTGATTTTACCAAAGTCATCTTCTGCCACTCTGCCCCACCCCGATCCCCCTTTTCTACAACTTCACTGACCTTCTAATTATTCCCCACCAACAACTCACGCCCTTTCACAATCCTGGGCCTTGGCTTATGTTGTTTACTCTTCCTGGACCGTCCGCCCTCTCTTCTCCATCTGGTAAATTCTTATTCATTAGCTACAACTCAAAAACCTGTCACCTCCCTGCTGATGACTTCCCCGAGCCATCCAGGCAGAGTTAGTCATTTCTTCCGTGTACCCATAGCCCTTTGTCCTTTCCTTTGGCAGTGGCCATCATTCACACTTTTGGCTGCCTAGCCTCTTTTGAATATTTATGCTATGTTTGAAAATTTTTTAGCCACATGAATTCCATCTAAAATAGAACACACAAAAAACCAAATTTCCCTTGCAACTAGGAGGCGGTTAAATGACCGAGGCTCTTCTAATCAGAGGTACCTGCACTGAACTTTTTTCATCCCCCAGAAGTGAGCGATATATGTGCTGGCAGTTGAGGCAGGAGACTAATCTGGCAAGTTCAGTGTGAACAGGACTTTGAATCTTGGGGTGGCCAGTGGCAGAGCTGCTGGCAGGTAGCCCTAGGGCTGAGAGATGGTGAGAGTGGTGTTTGCCAGGACAGCTTTCTGGGGTGGCTGAGAACGCTTGGGCTTCAGAGTCTGGCTCTTTGGCTCTCTCGGATATTCTACAAACTACCTAATATCCCTTGATCAATCAATTACTGCTTCAGCAAGTCTGAATGGATCTGCTTTTGCAGTGACTGAAAAACAATGACTGAAACATGCTGGTTAGAACACTTATCAATTATTATTATACATATCTACTCGAGTGTCAATTTCCCTCACTAGATTAATCTCAGGTGCTATGTTTTATTCTTTTCTGCATAGTTCTAATTTCTTGAATAATTCATATAACAAATATTTGTTAAGTGCCTACTTTGTGCCATGTACTGTGCTAGTCATTGGGGATGTAATCATGAAAAAGAGACATGTGACCTTTGTTCTTATGAAGTATATAGTTTAAGGATCTGTGCCTGAAACCTTCTAGGTGTCCCACTGAGTTAGTACTCCAATTCATTTGATTAATTGTTTCAATTAAATGGACATTTGTGTCTTGAAAATATAAATATAAATGAGAAATATTCTTGAGTTTCTCTCAGGCTAATAGGAGACACAGAAATGTAAACAAATAATTTCAATGCAATGTGAAAATATAATAACAGAAATGTGTTTCTGATTCATTGGTGATACAAAGAAGGGGTGGAGTGAAAAATTCTGCTTCGAAGAGTCAGGAATGAAAGACAGAGTCACTGAACGTGTAAATATTTGCAAGTGTGCATAAAGATTTCTTCTTTTTTCCCCCCTTTTCTTCTCTTTTCCCTTCTTCCTTTTCCCTTTTCTTCCATTTTTCTTACTGATCCCTTTTTTCTTTAAGGTTCAACTCAGGCGCCATCTTTATGATAAATTTTTACTGACCACTCCCCTTCTTCCCTCCCAAACTATTAGGCTGAACTTTTCCAAACTCCCATAACGCCTTGTTCATACCTCTACTGATCCTCTTACCCTTTAATGTATGCCATCTATGGATCTGTCAGTGGCCCCCTGCCCCAAATCAAGGCCTGGCACACAATTAGTACAGTACTGAATAGATTCGATGAGTGTTTCTTGAGGAAATCTAAATAAAACCTGCAATGAGATGCCACTGCATCCGCATCAGAATGGCCAAAATGAAAAGAAGGGTTAATATTAAGTGTTGATGAAGATATTGAAATATTGGGAATTTCAAACATTGCTAGAAGGCATACAAATTGGTACAACCATTTTGGAAAACCATTTGGCAGAATTCACTAAAGCTGAACTTATGCATACCCTATTATCCAAAGATCGAACTTCTGGAGAGGAGAAATATATATATATATATATTCAGAAATGAATGCTTATGTCTGAGAAGGTTCATATAAGTTCTATTCATAATAGCCCCAAACTGGAAACAACCTAAATGTTCATCCAGAGTAGAATGGGGACATGAATTACACTATGTTCATATCATGGAATAGTATACAATAATTTTCTTTAAAAAATGAAAAATTGCTACAGTATACCCAACAATATGAATGATTTTCACAGGCTAATATTGAGTAAAGGAAACCAGTTGCAAAAGAGTACATATTGTGATTCCACTTAAATGAAATTCCAAAAGAGACAAAATTAATCTTGGTGAAAGAGGTTGGAATAATGGTTAACTTTTACAAGAGGGAGGGGAAATGCACTGAAAGGGAAAAAGAGAGAGATTTCTAAAGTTTTGGAAACACACTGTATTTTTATAATGGTATATTTAAAAGCCACATACAGAAGGATTTTCTAGGACTGTGTTAACACTCTTTCATTAAAAATATTATAATATTTTGCTCCCTCAATGACATAAATATGTAAAATTTTGAGTTATATCCTTATGATTTGTGCATTTTTAACTGTATGTAGGCTATACTTTGATAAAAATGTAAGTAAAAATGAATTTTCCTTGAATGAATGAGTGAATGAATGAATAAGCTGGATCTTCAAAGTGGAAAATAAAGAGGAATGTATTATAGTGTAAGAGGAACTTGTACTGCATTGAATTTTTAAGCAGTGCTTGGCTCTTGAGCTTTTTGTACTCTAAATATGCCCAAAATAATTGTTCATGGTACTTCCTTTGCTTAAATATTAGCTACCTTTGTTATTTAACCACGATCGATCGTGAGGTTAAGAAAAGAAAGTCATCAAGGATAAAGCAGATGATGAGTACCCTGTGGGACTGGCATTTAATTCACTGTGAAGAATCCATTAAGCCCTTTGGGAACTAGGGAATATAGCTAATTTCCTTCATCTTTTTTTTTTTTAATCCTTTTGTGCTTTATGAGATGCGCGTACAAATTAATTATTCAGATTCTTGAGAGGAGAGGAGTTGGCACCCGTGTTTACAAACCGGAACAGAAGCCACCCAGCACATGGCATTGCCCAAGCCACCAGGCCAGCGTGGAAGAGTCCTAATTGCCAGGCGGCCCAGCCACGGGATGTGTCTCTCCCATCCTTCTCCAGGCGGGGCTCATGGCTAAGCAGCCACTCACCCTGTCAGCCTGTCACAGGCATAGAGCGGCCAATAACTCCTCAGGCGACCGATGGCAACTGCATCGGAGGCGCTGTCGAAACCCGACCTGGCTCTGGCTTCTAACCCAAAGCCTGGGGTGCAGTGTCAGGAGATGCGGTTCCCAGGGTGCCCAGTGGGTGTCGCTGCCCCGCGGCCGCCGCGCGCCCCTAGGCCGGGGACCGGGGGCGTGTCTGCCCTACCTGCGGCTCCCGGCGCGCGCGCCTCACCTGGGCTCGCGCCCCTTGACGCCCGCGCCGCGCGTGGGCGCTCCGCCGGGGCCGGGCCGTCGCCTACGCCCGGAGAGCTCGGGCTGCTGTGCTGCTCGCGATCCGCTGTGTCCTCTTCCTCTAACCCTCTGCCGTCCCCCTCACCGGTGACAAGGGGGCGGGGTCCGAAGGCGCCCTGGGAAAGGCGGGCTAGCTTGTTCTTCCACAAGGGCAGGGCGGCGGAGAGGACAGAGTCCGAGCAGTCAGAGGAGGAGGAGGACAAGAAGATGCCGCTGCCGCTGCCACCTCAGGGCGAATCCGGGGAGTCCAGCCCGTCCAGGGTCCCCAAGAAGCACAGCACTTTCCACATCTGGCGCTCCAAAAAGAAGCAGCAGCCTCCGCCGTCTGACTGTGGGGTGTTCGTTCCGCACCCGCCCCTGGCGCCTGTCGGCGAGGCCAGGTAAGCTCCTCTCCAGAGCCCTCCAATCTCCTCGCCTTTTCCCCTGTCTTCTCGGGCTGCGCTCACCCGCGAGCCGCTCGGCCGCACTCAGAGGAGGGAAAAGCCCCGGGGCCGTTTCACCCGGCAGGAGTGTAACGGGGTCCGCAGGGGAGCAGTCGTGGCCGCTGCGAGTGATCAGGTTCCTCGCAGCTTTTGGCTCCGACCAAACACGAGCAAGAGGAACTCGTGTCCATCCATGTGGCCTTTATTTTGACTGGCAAAGACTTTCCACAAGAGTCACCATCAACCTGCCAACGAGAGCAGGACGTAGTGAGGGGTTGTTACCTTAACGAGTGAGGATAGGAACTCTACCTTGCGATTGTATAATACTTTTGATACTAGTTCTTTTATTGTGAAGATCCCCACTCTTATGCAGGAGGAAATGGCAGGAATGGTTACCCCCATTTTATGGGTGGAGAAACTGAGGCTGAAGGATAAATGACTTGTCCCCATTGGAGCCAGTGGCAAAACCAGGGAGCACCTAGTTATTTAAAATGTAATTGCCATTGTGCTTTTTAATTTTTATCATGATTTTGTGGTGGTTGTATTCTATATGTATAATTACTCAATTATACTATCAGAATTGATGCATTAGTTGAACAATAATGAATTTGAAATAACAGCATATTTATGTGGTTCAGAGATGTAAAATATTTTTAGTGATGAACAATTGACAAAGTCCAGTAGAGCCTTCCATATGTGTTTTTAAAATATACCCTTATGAACTATGAGGGCCAGAATGAAATTATTTGTGCAAAATTTTCATTTTAGACATATTTTTTTAAAAAAATCTTAATTTGGCAATCTATTTTCATTCATTTAATAAAAATTTTATTGAGCACCTCAGCTGAGTGCTAAGTGCTGGGATATAACCGTTAGAGACAATAAGAATTCTCAGTCATCAAAGAATTCTTAATCTCTTGTGGAGCCAAAGTAAACAGTGAGATAAATGCTATGATGCCAGCACAGAGGAAGGGATCCAGGGAGGCTTCCTGGAGGAGGATAGCTGAAGTGGCTTAATGAGACAGAAAAGGGGAGGAACAATGAGTTCCAGGCAGGGACTGCACTGTGTGTATCACCGGCACTTGGAAGAACATGGCTCTTCCTGAGAAGCACAGTGGTTCAGGGTCTGAGTGTGTGTGAGTGCTGAGAGAAGGCGGTTTATTTTTTTTCTCATATTTTATCATCCTCAGTGGTATTCAGTTGTAACAGAATATATTTTTATTTATTCAAACACTGTGTCTAATTATGGATTGTACTGTCTAACAAAATATGTTACTTAATAATCGTGTACCCAACATTGAATTGTTTTTCCTGTTACCTCAGCAAATATTTTAAACACCTCCATAGTGGTTTTTCTTACCTGAGCTAGTGCCATCATTTCCTATCAAAATGTAGTAATACACATCTATATATAATCTATTCAAATGCAAATACATTTTAGCCTAAAACTTACAATAGGAGCTTTTGCTTCTCTCCTTGAGCTTCTTGTGTTTTAGTTTGGTCTTGAAGAACTTCATTCTTTCCTTCAGAACTATGATGAACTTTGTACCCACAAATGGTCTGAAAACCAAACATACTGGTCTGTCTTTGGGATGTTTTTCTAGTTAGATAATCTTTATAAATATTTCATTTATTTCTGAGGGAGTGCACCTTTTTCTGGTCTGAAGAGAGTGGCAAAAACACACTTACATTTCTAGTCAGTCTTTGCCCATGTGGCTTTCTCGAGCCATCTGACCAGTTCCGTTCATTTCTGTCCAGGACTTGCAGGTGGTAGAACTTGGCTGGAATGTGTAGCATTCACTCTGGCCTTTCTCTCTATAAAATGAGGGGACAATCAGGTGGCCATACTTATCTGCTGGGCATATATGATTAATATTATTGGTCTTAGATCAGACAGACAAAAATGAATTTATGTCCTGGGTTTGTGACCTTGGGCAAGTTACTTCACCTCTCTCTGAGTCTCAGTTTCCTCATTTGTAAAATAGAGACAATGGTAATACTGACTCTATAGGGCTGTCATGAATATTAACTGAAAGTTTGGGTGATTAAATGTAAAAGCCTTATCTCACTTCTAGGCACAGAATAGAAACTCAGTAAATGTAAAATGATCATCATCATTATCATCATCATCTGAAAGCAATGGTATAATGGAAGAAATGGCAAAAAAAAAAAAGGGGAGGGAACAGCTCTAGGAAGAGCATCTCTTCCTAAAAAAACTTAACCATTCCAAAGATGGCTTAAAGTTAATTAATGTCATATAGCTGTATTCTGCAAATAGTTGTGGCTTTTGGTGTAGACATTCTAAAAATCAATTCTTTTTTTACATAAAGTAAATTGAACATGGCTGTCCCTCTTCCTAAAATTAGCCCGTATGTTTTTTCAGCTCGGTTTTGGTAAACATGTTAATATGATATTATTTGTAGAAAAACGAATTGCTGTGCTCCTGGTTCAGCCCCATCTCCTGTCTAGTCTGGGTCCGGTGGTGTGGGTAGAGAGGGCATGGGGAGCTGTGTCCAGACTTCCCTTAGTAGCCACTTGTGACACTGTCATTTATCATGTTTGAAATTATACTCTGCTTTGTAAACAATTTATTCAGAGTGTGGATTCTCTACTTGGGTTTAAATCCCTCTTCTTCTACTTACTATAACACTTAGCTCTGTCATCCTGGGCAAGTTACCAACCTTTTTGTGCCACAATTTCCTCATCCACAAAATAATAAGAGTTATTATAAAAATAAACAAGTTAATGCATGTCAAGTGCTGAAAACAGTGGCTGGCACATAGTGAGTGTTCAACAAATGAGAATTGTTTCTCTTTTTCTTCCTAATATCTTGCCTAGACCTTCTTTTGGGTAGTAATTTTATGTGTTTATTTTCTGCTATATGATGGAAATAGTACTTCCTTTTTATTTTTTCTATTCAAAGTAACTTGTGTTACATTGATTAGAAGTGGGCTCTTAGCTAAAGGTCAAATGCAGTGAATTAAAAATGATCACCCTGGAACTGAATCGAACTCCAAACCTAGAAGCAAGCATTAACGCTCTCTGTGGGAGAGCCAATTCAAGTGGTGGGTGGGCCTTATAATCCTCTGAAAATCAGCCGACCTCATTTCGGTTGTAAGGAAAGTGTAGCCAGTGCTGAGGGCATAGCATCCTACCGGGCAGGCAGTTCTCCCTCCAGTCTTGGTGAGCAGGCTCAAGTTTCAGGACTTCAGACAATCCCTTAGTTTTTCTGCACTCAAAGGACCTTTCCTTTTTATAAAGGGAAGACAACTTACGCCCTGTTTATATCACTAGAATGTTGCAAGGATAAACTATTGTTATTTGGAAGGGTTTTTTCCTTCAGAAAAAGAACAATCATTTAAAATGTTATTTGAAAGCATTCTGAAACTGTAGAGTATGAGTCTTCATAACTTAAAATTGATTCTAGTTTTCAGTCTTTTGTGGCTGGTTGGTTTAGTGTTTAGAACTCTAAACAGGCTTAATTACTTTCTAACATAAAGGACATAGCCAGATAAGTCTATTTTTGTTTTATCTAATGTTAGATTTGAACTATTTAATACTGGTTTCCCACCTTATATTCCTCATGCTACAGGCAAGAGTTTTAGTTTCTAGGTTTATTTTATTTCACCAATGATAAACCAGGAATTTATTTATTCTATTTTAGAGATGAGGTCTTGCTCTGTTGCCCAGGATGGAGTGCAGTGGCCTCATCATAGCTCACTGCAGCTTTGAACTTCTAGGCTGACGCAATCCTCATGCCTCAGCCTTCCAGGTAGCTAGACTGCAGGTGCATGCCACCATGCCCAGCTAATTTTTTTATTTTTTGTAGAGATGGGGTCCTGCTATGTTGCCCATGCTGGTCTTGAACCCCTGGCCTCAAATGATCCTCCCATCTCGGCCTCCCAAAGTGCTGAAATTATAGGAGTGAGCCACCGTGCCTGATCATACCAAGAATTTAAAATTAGCTCTGTCACTTACTAGCTGTGAGCTCTTCGTGGAGTTACTTTACTGCTCTAACTTCAGTTTCCTCTTAATGCTGTTTATGAGACTTATATTTTTAAATGACTAGCCCAGTGCCTAGCAGAGAACACATGCTCAGCAATGAGTAGTTAGTTCTACATGCGTGCCACAGTGAAAAGACCATATGCTTCAGTGTTGGGCAGACTCAGTTTCCAATTTGCCTCTGCCACTTAGATATGTTTTAATCTCTTTAAGCCTCGGTTTCATCACCTGTAGGATGGAGGTAATCACACTTCCCTTATAGGGATCCATGAAGACTGGATATTTATATATAAAGCACCCAGCACAGGACCTGACCCAAAGCAGGTGCTCAATAGAGGAAAGGTGATGCTTGGTAGCAGGACTGATAGTGGCAGTGACCGCTGTAATTATTGTTATCTCTATAATGTTGGTAGTAGCATTAATAAGTACATTGTTACTTTATAAATGGAGTTAAACAACTTCAGAAGCCCAGAAGTTGTAACCAGATCTGTCAAGCTTTGAAGTGCCTTTGAGTATCTGGATATTCATGTTAGTCTATAAAAGGGAGGCCCTTCATGCATACAGTGACTTAAATGTCTCACTATAACTCACTTAGGAAGCCACAGATAAACTTTATACTTGAAATTACACAAGTTTCTCCTGAAGTAATTCTTTGCCACTTATCTCTGTCATTGCATCACTTTTCCACACTTTCAGTCACAATCTATGAAGTCCATATACAGGTTGTGGTGAGTGGCATAAACCCTTTTGGAGACCTTTAGAAGACCTGTGGGACTTGGGTTCACTTTTTTTCTTCTTTAACTTTTGATTAGAAATCTTATTTATAAGATGAGACAGTTGCTGCTTTACTATTTTTCCATGATTAAATCACTGTAGTGAATATATTAGACATGGAAATAGTTTCCAACTCCTGATATGCATTCAAAATGTCCATCTCACTATGAACATTAAAAGCACATATCTGTCTTAAAGTGTGAGTTCTCCTAAGGGGTCAGTTATGTTTCAGCAATGTCCATGAAGAAGAAAAGTGGTTTATTTATTCAAAAACTGTATCTTGTCAAAATGAGATCATTTGGAGTTTGAATTGCATGCTTTTCTTGAAAAATTTGTCCCCAAGTGAATTTTCTAGGTAAAGTATGTATGACTGTCTAATACTTGTGGGCAGTTTGGCAAGAACAGCCAGTGTGAATGGTTTATGTATCTCATTAGCTCATTTACAGTCCCCTTAAAACAGAACTGCATTGGGCTAACCCAAATGTCTCATCAAAATACCTCTATGGATTCAAATTTATAAGAAGGATTCATTCTAGAGAGGGAGCACTTACTTAGTGCTGTCTTTATAGCACTGTGTGTCTTTCGAATTGACCTGTTCAGTGGAAGTGAAGCAATGACAGAGACCCCTCATAACGGGATCATTTTGACAAAGCACCGGGAGACCCACGAACATACAAATGAGGCAGAGAATCAAAGTCCACTTGTGGTGTCCCCAGCTCTCACCAACAGGTTGTAGACAAACATAGGTTGCACTGTAGCCAACACAGAAAAATGAAACAGAATTAATAAGTGCCTTTTGTTTTTCACCCTCCCATAGATGGCAATTAAATGGGTGAAAGTCAGTTGGTGTTAAGCTTGGCAAAATATTCTGTGATGAAGAAAGTTGGCTGCTGGCTGTATTTATTATTGTGGTGCGCCATTTCAAGCTAGCAACCCTAACTGAGTCTCATTCATTAGCACTTAGGATTATGGTATCCCAAAGTTAATATCAACAACTCAGTTATATAAAATCACCATGCATCATATACCTCTTAATTTCTCAAATTTGTTAATAAGCAGTAGTACAAGCTCCTGCTAGTTCTTGGATTCTCTCATTTAATAGTTATTTCTCTTATAATTACAGCCAAGGGTCAAAATAATATGTGCCATATATAAGATAAGAAAATAGAGGATGCATCTGGTTTATAATAATTTCAAACAGTGTCTGTGAAAACTGTGTTTTCCATCAAGATTGGATTGAAAGATGCAGTGTATTTAATATACATTATGTATAGCAGACATTGTTCTAAGTGTTTTACAAATATTAACTCACTACAGTTAATTCATAACATCTCTGAGAGGTAGATACTATCATTATCCCCATTTTAAGGAAAAATGAGACACAGAAGGGTATGATTATTTGACCAACATCACAGAGCTCATGAGAGTGGGGCTGGGATTGTTGTTAATCACTGCAAGTTAATCACTGTGGTTAATGCTGCCCTTTTTATATTCCCATAATGAGTACATTTAGAGTCTAGATCTCACAAGCAGAAATTAAAGTACATATGAGAAATCAAGTTAATTTTTGGTACTGGACCATTTCTATGTTAAATAGTGGAGATAAAAATATATAAATTCATAGAAATAATAAATAACCTTAAAATCTTGGAGGAAAAAAGATTTTAAAGCAGAAATTCAGAAGTATATATTATAAATGAAAGTATCATGTCTAGATACTGAGTTTGGTACTTCTGCCCACGCTCCATCAGAAAACAGCATTATAAAGTGGCGGACCTAGATTGCACCCCCTTTGTCCTGCTGGCACTCAGGACAGGGAGTAGCATGCAAGGTCAGGATAAGTAGCAGCTGGGTGGCCCTCTAAATTTGCAGTTGCTGCTCTAGGTAGGGATGTCAGAATTTCTCAAGTAGTTGCTTTAACAGTTGGGGCAGAAAGCTGCTCCTGGGCAGTCTAACTTTAGGTCTCTAAAGCCTTGCTGTTTGAATCCTTTGGTTTTACTTCCTGATTTATTCTGAGAATTCCTTGCCTATGAACACAGGTTCTACCTTATGTTGATCTCACACTTCAAGGATTATAGACCGTTGCTGAGATTTTATCCCACTGGAGGCTCACAATGGCTCTGTGAAGTAAGCCCATACCCTCGTTTGGAGGATGAGAAAATTAAAGTTCACTAAAGTTAAGGCAGATAGAGGAAACAGGACTAAAACTCAGATTTTCTGATTTCTGCTTAGCTGTTCATTTGGATTCTCTTGGATTGCGTACTATACATCTGTTTCTGGTCTATACCCACCTTTGACGGACTTTTAACTGACTCATCTAACTTCATGATGACTATTCCGCTGGAAATCTTCCCCCAGTTTTGTAACAACAACTGAGACTGTCTGATCCCTAGATTGAGTTACTAGTTATTTTGCCGGTATACAGTACAACAATATCATCTGGTTACTGACATACTGAATACTTTCAGAGTTGCTACTGTAATTAGTACCTCACCTACTACCTAAAAAAACAAAAAAACAAACAAATGAAAACCTAAATAAAAATAACTTATGTTTTCAAAAAAAATTTAAAGCTAGCACAAGCCATATTTTATAACAACAAAATGCCACTTAAAATGATAAAGTCTACCAATATAATACTGTATCCATGCAAAAACTCCCTTTACAGGGCTTGAAGTAATGCTGGTCCTGTGACATGTAATATATTTTATTTATGATTTGCCATTTAAATGTTTTTATGATACTGATGAATTCATAAATATCTTATGAAAGCATGGCTTGATTGTTTTTGCATCTGCTACTAGAAAAAGATATGAAGCAACTGTTGACATTCACATTGAAATATAGCATCTCCTTTATCATATGTGTCAAATACAGACCCACGAATGGGCTCTTTTCAAGCCTGTGCAGGGGAGGCTTACTCAGGCCTTGCCAGCCATTCTTGGCTCTACTGCCTTGCAAATGTTGGCTTCCTTCCCCACCGTTTCACTCCCATGAACTAAGTTGTTGTTATTATCTACAAAATAAGAAAATGTAGTTACTGCAAGGGTAGGATTACAAAACTCTTCTCTTTTGTATTGGCTATCCAAAACAATTTTGTTTGGAGTGAACTCGATTATTGATCAGGAGCCTTTCATTGGAGCATACTTTGGATTTGCAACAAGAGCATTTGTATTCCCATGAATCAATAAACATGTTTAAACAAGCTAGTCTGAAACCAGATTTTGGATTTTTTTTCAAGATAAAAGCAAAGTACAACTGAATGTCTGGCATTTGCTCAAACTTTTGACTTTCATCCATTTGCATTTTGTGATTTTTCCTAATCTCACTCTGCAAGAGATTTCAAGTATTTTGACCCAGAAGTCTTAGTAGCTAGTACATTGTTGGCACTTAATTGTACCCTATCCTGTTATTTTACTTTTATTAAAAGTTTTTTTGTCCACCCAGAAGGAGACAACCAGTTCCTGGTCTAGGCAATGACTGTCGGAGATGTAGAAAGGATATGTCTCCAACATCACGCAGTTTCTTCCTACAGAGAAGCTCCTCAGGAATCTATGCAATTTCCTTGCTTACTGCAGGATTCCTGGTTGCCTTTCTCTGTGTAAGTGCACATTGGCTTCACAAAGCCAGCAGAAGTTAAATAAAGAGAAGCACCAATTTATGTCTTATTGCCACTCAATAACTGATCAACACAGAGCAAAAGCACCAACAGTTGGGTCTGTGCATGTTTACTGAGGAAAATGGGCATGGCATGGGGAAATGGAAGAAAATAAAACCTTTTTTGACCAGATAATTCCCAATCTCTCCTCTAACTTAAATAAACATAAGGAACTTTTATCAAATATAAATAGGAAAAGGGGCATGAACAATTACTGAATACTATTAAGTGACTGTTGCTTTCATATTTATACTCATTTAATCTTCATAGTAGCTCTGCAAAGTAGATAATTTTACCCCCATATTTACAATTGAGAAAACAGAACCTGAAAGAGATGATTTAACTAGTAAATCACAGAGAAATATTTGAATCCAGTTCTTTCTGACTGCAAAACTCATAATATTTTCAGCACACCATGAAAAAAACTAAAACTCACTGAATGAGTAGTTGGTAGAGGGAGTGTGCGTGTGCATGCAAGGTAGCTAGCTAAAGAATAGAAGTATCCAACAGAAATGTAGGTATCCGTTTACTCTCATAGCCATCACCATTAAGAAACCAGAAAGGAAGTATTTTCTCTCTTTGATTATATGCACCCTACCTGGTCCCATTGTACAGAAGGGGAATATCCAGTAACAAAGAATCTATATGCGTCGTGAAGCCAATGGGGCACCCTTGTTTTCCTGGGAACCCCTGACTTGAAACAATTCTATATTAACGAGAATCAGTGAGTCAGTTCCTGAAGTGTTAACTAAACCTGTTGCACCTGATTTCCAATCTAGCCTAAAACCCACAAAGCCTTACTACCACTGGGGTGATTCACAGAGTACATAAAGGAATCTAAGGTGAAAATGTTGAGCATTTTTCACTCTATGTAAAGCTCAGTCACAGCTCCAAAAGAGGAAAGAAAATGCTTGTGACCAAAACTTCAAATTTATAGGAGATACATACAATTGGCTTGAAAGATGTAGGTTTAGATGGTTTTTTGTAAAAGGATTAAGAAAACCTTGTGAATAATCTGTTTTTATAGGAGCTAGTAAAGTTGTCTTCAGTACATTTCTCCCAAATTGAATTTTATCTTGACTTTTATATATTCGAGAGATTTTTAAAGTTACACTTAAGAATTATTAATTAATTTCTATATTATTATATACACAGAACTTTCTTCTATGGCAGTAAGTCATAGAAGAGAGTAAGTTTCTTTTTCCATTATACTAGACTGAAAATTTATATGCTCTTGTATTTAAATTTAATGTAGTTAAAGCATGAATGATTATAATCATTAATACCGTTCAATTTCCAGAGTACAACCAGACATTTGTTACTTTATCTTAAACCACATTCTCTTATTATAGACTTTCTCTACTTTTAAAATCAATTATCTGGTGATAATGGTAATTGAAGCATCAGGTTTGCGTCTTTCATTGATGACCCAAGTAAGTGCACAGATGTTACGTCTCTCCAAAGCAGTCTTGATGTATGGTCCTCAGTGACTGTAACTGTGACACTAAGGAAAGCAACCAAATGTGAGAGTGAAATTGCACATGTAATTCATTTATTAAACAAACATCTATGGATACTCAATATGTGCCAGCCCTGGGGTGCGGGCTGGCAAACCAGTTAAGTTCTGTTGTTGGGAAACTGAGTCTCCTTCGCCTATCTTCTGGAGAAGCTACAATATGCACCATTAAAATAATAAGAAGTTGCTACACTTACCCTGATGATAAAGAAGAGAAAATAGTCAAACATGTCTAAGACAGAGGCTGAGAGACAGAGGGATTTAGACATCACAGGGGATGAGGGATTTATAATTCTTGAAAATTCTCAACACTGTTACTGCTAGAGGAATTCCGAAGAACACTTGATGATGTTAGTGTATGTGTCAATATACATGATAAGGTATATATATATAAATTCTCTAAATCCATGGTTCTATTATATTTATATCTATATATAAAGATGCAAGTATGCATATTATATATATATATACACATATATACACATACATACATTCTAGCGCTAAGTACTTACATATATACTCAGTGCTGTATTACCCACTTGGTAAATTAAGCATGTGGCTTACAATATCAGCAAAGCAGGGAAGAAAGAGAGAGAAAAATTCAAGATATGCCTGGAAAGTCTGTGTTATTTCAAGATGTTAAATTTTGTTATAGAGTTTAAAATTGTGTTTATTTTGAATGACATTGGGGTAGGGGGAAGCATAATATTTTTAGTGGTTGAAATTTTTAAAGATAATGATACAGACTTCTCTATATACCTTGTTTAAAGAATTGGTGGGGGGAAGGATGATGTGAACTGTGGAAAGTAGTAGATAAATGAACCCAGTTTATTCTTGTGCTCCTCTCATGAGTTTGGATTCCAGATCCAAAAGTATCATTTTGTCTTTCTTGAAAAGATTTGGTTGGTGGCACTTTTTAAATGTCCTCTCCAGTTCTCTGGAAGTGGTCAGACCAATGAATGTACCAAGGGATTCTTCTTTTATAATTGAGACTCTAATTTTATTTATTGATGTAGTCTACATTTGCCTTAGCTATTTTGGCAGCTTTACCATGTACAGTAGACGCCCTCTTAGAGTTGGGGAGGGATACATTCCGAGACTCGCAGTGGATGCCTGAAACTTCAGATAGTACTAAACACTATATGTATTACGTTTTTTCCTATACATACACACCTATGATAAAGTTTATAAATTAAGCACAGTAAGAGATTAACAACAATAATAATAAACTAGAACAATGATAACAATATACTGTAATAAAAGTTATGTGAATGTGATCAGTCCCTTTCTCTATTTCTCTCTCAAAATATCTCATTGTATGTAATATTTTTGGATCGTAGTTGACTGTGAGTAACTGAAACCATGGATAAGAGGGGACTACTGTAGTTAAAATAATCCGTAAATTTACTATCTGTGGATAGCACTATTAACAATGTGTTCCCTTTCTGTACATATTTTCACATAATTTAGCACTAAAGATGAAATTACAAAGGCAGCAGTTTACATGCTGTTTGTATCTTGTTTTATTTTTCACTGAACATAGTATCATATACATCTTCCTACTTCATTAAAACGGATAAAATAATTTTCTTACTCATTCCCCTGTTGCTGGATATATAAGTGCCTTTTAAATTTTTCATTATTATAATGAATGCTGTAGTGAAGATCTCTGTGTAAAATCTTTACCCACATCTTAAACCTCACTCTCCAGAAATTCTCTATGTGCTCTTCCAGATCCACTCTCCACCTTCCTCTGTATACAGAGAGCTATATTTATGAACTGTGTGGAATAAGCTCTTTGCCCTCTGGCTTCTAGATAGGTTTGGCCAATGGGAGGCTTTGGAGGACAGTGCAGGAGCGGGAGATCAGGCTGGGGTTTGGTAGACGTTTTGTACTCCACTGAAAGATGCAGCTTTTACTGGGTGGACCTCTTCTATAGCCCTGATCCTGCCAATTCCAGCACTCCCTCCCTCCCTCCCTCCCCTTGCCTCTATGTGTAGGGGTGGCAATGGCTTCCTGCTTTGGGGAGTCCTGGACTGCTCTATCATTCCTTATTGGTTTTCCTTACCTGTCCACATCGTGTAAGTAGTCAGTTCTTGAAACACTTTTCAATCATCTCTGTGTGTACCACAAATTCTCTGCTGAAATCCTGGCTGACATCTAAATCTTGGTGGTGTGCTCTTTTCATTATAGCTTAGGCTTGGGGCTTTGTACTGCAAAAGGATAAAAGACAGTTGAGAATTAGGTAAGGGAGTTAAATTAGTTAGGTCTGAGCTGCTGTTAGTGAAAAATGGCAAAGATTGAATTAAAGTACTCTCAGAGAGATATAAACAAATTGTTATTGGAACAGAGAGAAGGGAGCCGTAAATTCTTCTGTGCACTGTGTTGAACAAGAATGATACCTTCCCTGCCAATGTTTCCAGTTTCTCCTGCTTTATTTGGATATCATTAGTTAATTGTTTCATTCCCTTTCATCCTGGGCTTTTGTGGCTAATCCTCTTATGCTTTCCTCCTGTTCTTAGGCAGTGTGCGTATCCATATATACAATCCCACATATACACTTGCGTATTACTTCTTCATCCACATGTTTGCTCAGAACTGCTCCCTTGTAGAAAGCACTCTCAGGATTTTGTGAGCTGAATGGATACTAGGTTTCTGGCATTCTCCCATATATGAGCAATAACCTTTTCAGTCCTTAAATGAGACATAAAGCACGTAGCAAGGAGTTAACTTTATTCCATTTTGCTTCAGTTCTCAACCTCAGAGTCTACAATTTTTCAGAACAAATGCCAAAGTGATCATCAGACTTACTAGAGGCTATTAATACTTCAAAAATCTTTTAAATCAAATGATAATACCTTCTGTGTTTACCAAGTCATCACTGAAAGGATCCTCGACTGACAGAATATTGAGACGTAGTCCAGGACTCACGGGGTTACTCAAAAGTTCTAGTCCGTTTTTTTTTCTATTTTAAGAAATGTCTTCATTGACTTGATATTCGTATTATATTTCATGCTCTTAGAAATGTGAATTACTCTTAGCATATTCTGCCGCAGGTATAAAATAAGGATAATTTATGTAAAATTCAACATACAAAATCCCTATCATTTATTATACTAACGAACAGTAATGGTGGAAAAGAAAAGACGAAAACAAAAACTTACTGGTATAGAAATGAGAGGGCTTGAATTTTAATCCTAGGTTTTTTGGTTACAAATTAGGTGACTTTGGGCAAATCACATAAATTGTTTGTGCCTCAAGGTATCCTTCAGTGCAATGGGGATGATGCCTGGCCCTTAACCAGGCTGTTGAGAGGCTCCCTTGGAACCAAGTGTGAAAGGGTGGCGAGGAGTGGGCGGCTTCAGGCACAGGAAAGCTCGGTCACTCCTTGACTCTCCCCTTACCCAGCTCTCAGCACTTCTTTTCTGGAAGCCTCGAACGTTTTTTTCTCTTTTCCTCTGGTCTTCTCGGAGGTGAGCCTGGCAGGATTCACTTTTCCCTACCTTTTTCCCGTTCTAATCTCTTCTCTGGCCATTCCTCCCCACCTTCTCCATCTATTTCTGAAACGTCTCTGGAATTCTGGTCTGAAGCTGGTACAAGGCACTCCCATCCATCTGCCCATGCAAAGCGATGAGGTGGAAGTGGGGGGGCCTATGCCTCCTGTTGCTGCTGCTCTGCAGCAGGGAGGGCTCCCTCTTTGTTCTACCCCACTCACCTCCGTCTTCTGCCACCCCGATACCCGTGGAGATCATTGTAGCTGCACACACATGCCCATGTTTTCTCCTCAGCCACAGCAACCAGGTTGCCTTTCTCTTCCAGACACGACATATTTCACAGAGGAAGCACACATGGGCTTCCCAGATAATTTTGAGAGGTAGTTATGTTTGGTTATCTCCATGTCACAGATTAAGCAATTGACGCATGAAGTTGTTTAACGAGAGTCAGGATTGTATCCCAGGATTCCAGAATGTTAGCCAATGCTCTTTGCATTGTAGCCAATGCTATTTTCACAAATACAGAAAGAGAAAAAAATGTTTTGTACCTGTACTGATTTATTGCAATGTCCCTCCTCCTCCTCCTCCTTCCCTTTTTTTTACTTAACATGGATGGGTAAAATTAGTGGAGTAAAATGATATTAAAGTACAAGTTGAAAAATATTAATTTGATTGCTAAAGTAAGATAATGATTTTTAATTTCTAATTAAAAGTCACATTATTATTAATATTAAAATTTTAATATAATGTTTCTAAGAAAATTCTGTATGTAGAAAATAAATGGCTAGCCATTGAATCCTCAGTTTGATTGTTACCTACTTTATGCTCTTTCGAAATGCGTTTGTCTCTAGGGCATTTCCATGTTTGGAGTTTGATAACCAAAGACACTGCCCTGACTTGTACGATTTCAATGGAGCAAAACCCAACCACTGTTACTCCATCAGACACCTTTCTGATTAGAGCTGTTCATGATCATGTCCTAACATGCATGTTCAGATTTTTTTTTAAGTGGAAATTCGAGTAGCATTGAACACAAGGTATTTGGGAAGGTCAAATATTGAACAATTTCAAATATCATTACAGTAATTTCCTTTGGGAACTTGTGATTTGTAAAGGTCGTTATTTGAATTCCCGAGAGATGCTGGAGCCCAAAAGCCGGGGTTTAGACATGGAACAAGAGCCCAGAGTAGCTGAAATCCAAGTTCCCTGTGGCTTCCGAGCTTGGTGGTGGATCAGAGGGCGGATGGACTAGTCACTTAAATGACTCTGATGGTTTATTAGCACAGAGAGGAGAGTGTGATCAGGTGATGTTAGCTGTTTCTAGCCCAACTTTCAGGATTTCTTTTGAGTTCCAATAATAAAGATGAATTCAGAAAAGAAGATTAATAATAATAACAATTTTAGGAAAGAACTAAACCAGAAATCCAAAGACTTGAATCTCTACCTATTAGCTCTATTAATTTGGTGAAATTATTTGACTTTCTTCAGGCTTTGATTCCTCATTTGTAATAAGAAGGGTGAATTCAGTCTTTCATCATAAGGTTTGTTCTCGTCTTAAAGTTCTCTGAATTACATATTTTAGTTTATAATTTTTGCAGTAAAATTCGTCACAAGAACAATAAACAGCAATATCTAATGCATATGGAAGTTGAATTGGTTGCAATGATAAATAATTATTTCCATCCTTTCCAGTGGGGCTGCCTTAGTGAAAAGTAGAGAGCCATCAAAGTTAAGGTGTTTCTAAACCCCTTCGGAGTAGAAACCTTGTACATTCCGAGCAATTGTCAAAGGGAAAGAAGAAAACTGTAAAAGTTATGCAGTTAATTTAGACACATAACATGAAAGGGTAAATCATATCAATGCTGTTTTGAGGAATCTCTTAAGATTTATACATTTGTGTCTTGATCATCATTTTACTAATTTAGCATAGGATCATAAAATATAAACTGAGATATGTGCAAACATTCCAGTTGGAAACCTAGAAGATCTTACTAATGACAAAAATTCAGGCAAAAAAAAAGACTCAGGAAATTTCTATGTCTGGCTTCTATGTAGTCTTCTGACTTAATAAAATAACATATGGTTTTCTTTGAAGGTTTGAAGCACAGTGTCTTGTGACCAAAATATCTAAATTCTGCTCCAAGTTCAGCCATTTCCTGGCTGTTACCTTATCTAAATAAATCCTTTAACCTCTTTGGAGCTCAGTTCTTTCAACTATGAACCAGTGGAAGAATGAAGTGATCTTTTTCTATCTCTTTCCAGATTTTATAGTGTTCGTCTAGAGATTCCAACTTGCTGTTGGGGAGGTTGAAGGGCATTTACAACCAAAGACAAATATTATCTCCAACATTTTTATGCCAGCCAATCCTAAGTGCTTAAAACCATGTCCAGTGAAAGACAGTTTTCCTGAGAGAAGGTTCCCAAGGAGATTGCATCTTAGGTGACTTCTGCCAGAAGCAGACTCTATGACAAGAATTCAAGTACAGGTGTAATCCAGGAAATACCTGTGGGAAGTGAGGAAGTAAAGCCTGCCAATAAAGGGAGAATTATAGTTTCCCTTGTTGGTAAATAGAGGTTGATCCCCTTGGGAAATTCTGGACATCATTGTAGAATTCAGAGCTATTCCATCCTTGCGGGAGAGAAACTGGAGTATTAAAAGGCCAAGTTCTGCCAGTCATTGGTTAACGTCTGCTCCTGCAGGCACTGTTTCTCTGACACTTTCTGCCTTGGGCAGTGTGGGCTCCTCCTGGCCAGAAAGCTCCCAGGTAGGGAGAAGTTTCGCTGTCCCAAGCTTGATGGGATATAGGCAGGGAACAGACAGCATCTGTCATAACCTGGTTACAGTGGTACAGCCAGAGCAGTACACCTAAATGACTACACTGTGGTGCACCAAGGGAAGATAGATAGGCACTCACTTCCAGAAGGAAACACCACTAAGGGACACCCGAGCAGTACACCAGGAAGCAATAAGCTGACCTCCTCAGCTGTGGCAATTTCCTGTCTACCTCTAAACACAATGGCATGTAGCAGCCAGGGAGGGGCAGGCCCCTGAGCACTTATTACCCTCGGATCTGGGAGGCTGGCCACGGACATTGCAAAAAAGCATGTTGACAGTGCACGTGCGGTCAGTAGTCAAAATTGCAGGGCCTAATTATTGGCTACAGCTGGGACATAGTACTTTAAAGGGAGTAGCGTTCATGAGGACTTTGTCTAGGTGTTGCAAAGGGTGAAACTACATGTGGAATATGATTTATTTTGAGGAAACTCTTCTTTTGATAGAAAAAGCAAATTCTCTGATGTGTTGTAAAAGCATGTTAGGAGATACAGAATTTTCTGTCTGGTTCTATGGAAACTCAAACCAGCTATCAGCAGCATTTCTGACGGATTTTAAAACATCTGGGCTTTGAAATAGAATATTTGGCATGAACATTACATTTTTGTTCATTCAGTATCACCAAAGTTTTGTGAAGACTCTCTTTTGCTTTTTAGGTGAAGTTGGCTTTCAAAAGTCAATCTGTCTACCAATCGCTTTGAAGATAGCGGAAAAATATATGTCATCTCTGTTAGAATTATAACTTTGTTTTCTATTTTTAATAACTTAGATTTTATTTTTAATATTTATGCCAGAATTAAAAGCTAAGTGTTTGGAGATGGTTTTTCTATACTACTGGTATGCAAAACTAGCAGAATACCTTTAATAATCCAGGTACTCGTGATTATTATAAAAAATTATTATTAACCATAATATGACCTGGTGAATCATTGTCCTTGAGTTAGCCACATTGCAAAAGAAAATTGTAATTAAGACATCATGACTTTATTACTATTAAGTAATATGCTTACTACAAAATTATTGTTATCCAAGTAGGGCTAATGGGAAATCCTGCAATCATTTTTTTATGTCTCTGTGTCCATGAAAGGCAGATAAATAATCAAGTAGGCAGACAGACTCTTGAGGTAGCTTTTTTTGGGAAAGAAGGTTGTGAATTCAACTTGATTTAGTCATGAAACCAGAATTTTATGGATTTTTTAAAAAGTATATGAATAGGTCAGATAGTCTACTGTTTCTCAAAATGTGTTGCTTAAATATTCAAATCAAAATCACCAGGGGAAAAAATCAGATTCCTGTCCCACCTCCAAAACTTCAAATTTGGTAGGTCTGAAGTAGGATCCAGGAATCTGCATCTTAATCAACCTCCCTAGGTAGCCATTAAAGTTGGAGAACTACAGATCTAGCCCAATTGGGATTCGGAGACTGAAATCCTGAAAGGTACTTCCCAAGGGCACCCAGCTGCTCGGTGGCAGAGCTGGGGCTAGAACCCAGCTCTCTCCAGTTTAATGTTCATTTCTCTATAGTACGCTTATACTTTTTGTAAATATTTGAACCCATGTTCCAAACTTACCCTTTGCATAAATAATAAGTAATCATTTACTATGTAGAACCAAATATGGCAGATGTATAAAGTCCCAATCCTTTTACATATATAAATATGTGAATGAAATTTACACAGACTAGAATAATATGAATAGCTTTGGAAGGCTCAACTTTATTTCCTGAAAAACCACGAGACAAAACAGACAAAAGGTGCTGGTATGAAGGGATTTCTAACAAGGCTCTGATATGAATGTATCACACAATTAGTCACACATGTTTTTCCTCTGATCACTTCTTTATTTCCACATCTGTTGTTCATATTTGGCAAGTTTGCCACAGATCACTTCCTCCTGTAGGTTTTCATATTCAATCTCCTACGTGTTCCAACCAACGAATACAGTACTTAGAGCCACATAGTTGACGACTATCAACTATGATGAATTTTCACAATTAGTAAATACATGGGGCATCATTGTGGTTCTCATCCCTGTGTGTGGCCAATCAGCTTTGGGCAAAGGAAAAGAAAAGCTTCCTTGTTCATAAACTGCATTTCTAATAGAGCAGGTCTTCCTGCTGTCGTGCAGTGTTGGCCATGCAAGTACCAGGTAAGAGCAGGTATGAGCTCACACAGCATGTCGCCTCTGCTGAGGAGCAGCTTGCAGAGCAGTTACTGTCAGTGCCACCTTTGCCTAGGATGGGAAATAGCGTGAGTTCAAACTCTGACCCCAAACAAGGTTGCAGAGACTCCTCTGTGACCCACTGGCTCTTCAGGGGCCTCCCCTAGGGCACCTGGGGCCTCCTTCTTTAGAGGAGACAGAGTTAAAACAGGGTCAATTTTGAAACAAGGTTGATTTTGACATTGATTAAAGTAAAATTGGAATTTGGAGACAATAACTCTACTTTTGTCTCCTCTCTTTTCTTCCCTTCTACTCTTGTAATTGCATTTTAATCTAGTAAGGATTTCAAGGGGTTTACCAAGGATGTAAGATATGACTAAGTAGCATGACTTATAGTAAAACAAGAAAGAAAAAAACAAAGGTGGAACCCAAGTTAATAAGGAATAAGGCTACACCAGCTGATCATGACAGCCTACCCACTAGTATGATTAGGTGTCAAATGTGACTGTGAGTTTTCTAAAACTGTCTGCAAAAGGGAAAAGTTCTAATTATACAGTTTAGTCCTTAAGATAAACGCAGGCCCATCAGGAGAGTTACTATACTTCTTTGTACTCAAAACAAAATTCTCTCTGGGCATCCTCATTAAGATAATTTTATGAATTAAGGAACAATGTTACTGACAATTTCTTAAAATAAACAACAAATTTCTTGGGGATGTTTCTTATAGCCTCTAATATTGACCTGGAATATAATTTAGTAAAAACAATTCTGCAGGGGCCAATACAATGCAATCTAGGAACTGATGTGCAAATTAATAAATTGGCAGTATGAAAACGTAGGGATTTATAGGACATATCAAATTATCAGAATTTCCAAAGTGAGATTGTCATTGGAATTACACAATGCTTTGAACTCTGAATGGAAAGAAACATTGTGATATAAGTACTGGGAGAAACGAGGAAGGAAAAAGAAGAAGCCAAGGAAGATAATCTTGTAACCTGCCTTTCATGCCCAGGAAAGATGGAAGAGGCTTTACTTCCCTCATGGGGCCTTACGCACAGGGCGATTGTATATCCCTCCTTACTCACAGCCAACCCCTGCAGGCACCGTCCCTCTTCCCTCCTGTGTTTTTTTGTTCAATCGTTACTTTTCTTCTTGTCATATCCTACCCCAGTAAGGGTTTTTGATATCCAATAGGACATTTGATACCCACACAGTTTTTCTTATTGCTATATAGAATCCTGCTCAATCCCAGTGGATTGAGTTAACAATTGGGTTTCTTTCAATCCAAGGTAAAGGCCTTCACCAGCCTATCCTTGGTATAATGCAAGGAAGGAGCTTTATAGATTCTTGCGGTAACAAAATGACGGGGTTACCACCACAAAGGCCCATAAAATAGCTCAAGATACTTTCTTCCTACTTATTATCCATGAATGTTACTGATGAATTCTCAGATACTCTAAAATTCATTCATAATACTTTTTTAAGTCTATAGCACCTGGTATTCCCAGGTGGTCTCGCATCCAAATACTAACCAGACCCAACTCTGCCTAGCTTCCAAGATCAGATGCAATCAGGCACAATCAGGGTGGTATGGCCATAGACAGATCACTGATGATTTTTTATCCTTCTGCTGGACCAATTATTTCAGGCCCTGCCTGCCACTCTCAGAACATCTACTGACCCATAAGTGTGCCAGGCACCAGACTGGGTCCTAGTAAGATGGCCAGGTGTCCTGGTTTATGCCTATTGTCTCTGCATAATTATAACTAGCACTCCTTTTTCCTCTGAAAAGACCCTTGTTTGGGTGATTGGTTTTGTCACCTACCAGGAACCTGACTGTGCACTATGACTGCTTTTCTAAATTTAAACTCAAGCTCCTGCTGCCACATTAGCAAAGAAGTAAATTGTGTGGACTTCTTTTCTGCGTATGTTGAAAATCTTCCCCTGAAGTCTGAAATCCCTTCACAAATGTGCTTGCCATCTTCATCTTTGCACCTCCAAAATTTTCTGGGTCCTAAGCTACTCTGGGGCTAATGCAAGAGCAATGAGTATTTTGACCCTGCACTTAAATGTGAGGAAGGAAGGGGACTTTGATCCTCTTTCCACCCTGCACCTCCCTCCGTCTCCAGCCCAGAACCTAAGTATTCTTCATGAATTTTTGGCAAATGTTTCATTGAATTGCTTCCTTCTAGCTTTATTATTAGCAATTTAAGAGCAAAGGCTCTTATGGTTTAAAAATATTTTGAATATGTAATTTGATGTGTGTGAAAAAATTTTATTTTAGGCCGGGCACAGTGGCTCACAACTGTAATCCTAGCACTCTGGGAGGCTGAGGTGGGGGGATTGTTTGAGTTCAGGAGTTCAAGACCAGCCTAAGCAAGAGTGAGACCCCCATCTTTACTAAAACAGAAAAAATTAGCCAGGTGTGGTGGTGTGTGCCTGCAGTCCCAGCTACTTGGGAGGTTAAGGTAGGAGGATTGCTTGAGCCCAGGAGTTTGAGGTTGCTGTGAGCCAGGCTGATGCCACAGCACTCTAGCACGGGGCAACAGAATGAGACTCTGTCTCAAAAAAAATTATATTAAACAGAAGCCTCTTGAGAAGGGGAACATACTTCAGTTCTAGAGTGGAAATCTGTGACAAGTATGCAGAAAAAAATACCATCTGACATATAACTTTGTGAATCATGCTTTTCACCTTATAGGTTCAGGTTGACAAATTTATTTCTCAAAGTATTTCTTTTTACATACTTTACTGACAAGTAGACTAAGATGCCACCATCTAAGAAATTGTTTTAGTTACAGTTATCGTCTAAAAACACTCGATTTATACCATAAGAGTAGTTAGCTAAGATCAATGCTTTTTACCGTATTACCCATTTTAAAAGAAAAACAAAATTCTTTATTATGATGGTAGGAATATTTCATACTTTTAAACTTTTTAAAAAGACAGTACCTAAGCAGAGAAATAAACACTGATATAAAGTCAATGCTATTTTCACTAACTTTTCAATTGCCGGAGTCTAGTTTGTGTTTTTCTTCTCACTTTTTTTCCCTCAGCTCAATACCGAAGTTACACTTGAAATTAAAATTAATTTCCCTAATCATCTTTCACAGTTTTATCTGCAGCTTTTATAATTTTTAAAATGTCTTTCATTTTTTTAGGTTAAAAATTGCTTCTTGTTGTGTGATTTGTATTTATTTGATTACTAGGGAATTAGAAATGGCCTCATATGCTATTTCCTTGTGTTTCTTTTTTTGTGGAATGTCCTTTGCTCATTTTAATATTGGTGTGTCAGTATTTTCTTATTGATATGTAAGAACTGAGGGGTAAAATTAAAGTGGATATCCATCGTTTGGCTTGCATCAGAAGGCATTTATTTCATTACACTTTTTCTTGAGATGGTGAGTGAAACTAGTCTTCTACAAAATTCAATTCTATATGTTCAATTTAAAGATTTTTATCAACCAGAGTAGTGTTCCAAAATTTGTCAAAATTATTCTTTCAAAAATATATCATGAAATAAACAGATGTGTTGCCTCAAAATTCAAGGTGAGGCCGGGCGTCGTGGCTCACGCCTGTAATCCTAGCACTCTGGGAGGCCGAGGCGGGCGGATTGTTTGAGCTCAGGAGTTTGAGACCAGCCTGAGCAAGAGCGAGACCCCGTCTCTACCAAAAATAGAAAGAAATTAATTGGACAGCTAAAAA